>JBBBDQ010000499.1:7337500-7355000 GCA_037127315.1 Ascarosepion bandense
GTAAAGGTGGGTTTATGATAGATATTGTAAGGAAATTCCCTCTCCTACACTCAACAACGGCCAAAGAAAGGTAAGCAATTATCCTTTTCAACTTCCATTGTGAAGGATAAAGCTCTGTGTGTATATTGTGTATTAAGAAAACAATATTTCTTTTATGCAAGCTTCATTAAACATACTCAGCAAAAAAAAAAAGCATCCTTGATAATTAGCCAAAAGTTCCTGCATATAACTAGAACTATTGGACAGTTTTTGAACACTATATTCCAAAAAGAAAATACTTGTATGAATGCAAAGAAAATTGAATAAAAGGCTAAATCACAGAACCATGTCAGCAGATTTTAATAAAACACACACACACACACACACACACACATATATATATATATATATATATTGTCATCCGCAGACAGATCTGTTTCGTCGTATCACAGCTCATCAGTACGGTTAGACTCCGATTGCTTTTTTACCCAGGATTGAAACCCGACCGAAATGATATATATATATATATATATCAGCATGCAGTGTGGGTATAGAAGAATCCAAAGGAGTATCTTGTACATACAGTGGTAGAATAACTCTCTAAGAGAGCTCTATATATATGTATATAAATACATATATAGCAAATATATATACATATATGCACACAGATACATCCACACACTTGGTTAGTAATTCAAAAACTTTCGTCATTATTACTATTTTTCCTATTTTTCCTATATATAATTTATTTTTTAAACATTATTTTTAATGGATACTCCTATTTAGTTAAGTAGATGTTTTTTTATTAAACAATATATTTATTTATTTATTTACATCACCAGCCTGAATATTTGGGAAATATTGTTAGAAAATATGACTCTCTGGCAGGATTTGAACCTGTGTCCCTTAGAGAAAACCGTCATTAGATCTGATGTGCTGAGAAATCAAGGCATGTCAAGTCTAATGGCAGTTTCCCTAGGAAATGTGGGTTCAAATCCTGCCAGTGGGTGCATGTTTTTCTAACAAGATTTCTTGAATGTTCAAGCTGGTGATGTAAGTAAATAAATATACTGTTTAATAATAAAAACACAGCATCTACTCAAATATGAGTATCCATTAAAAATAGTGTTTAAACAAATGTATGTATATATATATATATATATATACAAACAAACATGATGCGTTGGATAACTTGTCATCTAAATTATGCAAAGAATGAAAATACCACTGACATTTCATTTGAACAGATATATTTACCAAAATTATACAAAAATATCTTGAAGTAAAATTATTCAATAAAATTGCCATTGGCTTCAACCATGTTCTTCAGATGACTTCGGAATCTCCTGCATCTCTTCTAGACAGTTTCCTTCTTTAAGTTGGTGAATGCTGCTATAATCCTTACCTTCATCTTTCATCTTTGATGTTACAAGGAGTTTTGTTAGTCTCATTCAACTGCACCCCACACTTAATAACCAAGGGGGTTGCAGCCTGGATGATTTAGATGTCCAGGTGTAAAGGGTGATGTAGTTGCAGAAATTGTCTGACAGCCATGACTGGGTTCTCCTGCTTGTGTGGCATGGTGCAGAGTCCTGTTGTCAAACAAAAGGTCTTCCAGAAACCAGCCTTTTGACCCAGACCAGCACTACCTCTTCAAGGCACTTGATGTATTGATGTACTGTGTTGAGTTTGAGGCCCTCATCAACAAATTTGAGACTTTTTTTGTAACCAGAATAATTGAAGTGAGTTTGTCAAGCTGCCATATCTTTGTAATCACCATTAGATTCATCCAACTCATTTTGTATCCACTGCACTATCTACAGATTGATATCTAAACACCCTGAAATGTTCATATTGGAGTTTCTAGCATGAATGCCAAGCAGTATAGCATGCTGTTTCCAAAGTTCTGGTGGAGTGAATTGCATCATGGTGCATTTTTCTCATAGGTGGTGCCCAACTGACCCTACTATACTGTGCAATCAACAAAATCAAAAACACACAATGTGCATACATGAAATTAAAAATATAAAATGTTGTCAATTTACCCATCGCAAAAAACTATGACAAAGGACATAAAAGCATTGGTTGGATCCAGTGACTTGACCCAAAGAGTTGTGAGTTCAATACCTGGTGACATTAGTGATGAACAAAAAAACTTAGAGCGTTGAGTTAAATAACTAAGACATCTGGAAGTAGCATAACACATGGAACGAGAACAATCTATCACAGTCATCGAAATAAAGGGTTCAGTTGAAAATTCCAGTCACCTGAAGATGGTCAGAGTGTACAACAGCCAAAACATTGTGAACATGACAATAAAGATGAGGACAACAGTCTGTACAATGTAAATAATATAAATATTTCATCTCAGAAATATTGACAAGCTATGACAAAGTGGAAAAAGTTTTTGCGTGACACATTTCATCGTTTAGGAGTTCATTGAGTAAAATGATTACACTGATGTTTACATTGATGCAACTATATATGAGGAAAGGGTGCACTGAGAATTTTAAATTCTATATTAATTTGTTTGTTTTGTTATATACCAGATTAAGTAAAAAACTATCTGCCGTTTTGCCATAATATATGTGTCATGAGTGTGTTTTGGGTCTATATAGTCAATAAATTTCATTTAGTTTCTTTTTCTTATTGCTCATATTTTCATCAATTCTCTCATTAAATATCCCATGTTGTAATAATAAAATATCTGCAGAAAAGAAAAGTCAAATGTTATAAGAACCAGGATGCATATTTAATGTGGATCATCTAGCCATTAAAAAATTTTCTAAACATTTTCATCTTAGTAAATTGGTTTCTCTTTTAATTAGAGTAGCGTCTTTTAATTCAAAATTATGGTAAGACTCATTATGGTAAGCAACCAATACAATAAGTTCATGAGTTCAAAAGGGTGGATTAATTAGTCGTAAAAATCAAATCAATAAATCAATCAACCTATATATATATATATATATATATATATATATATATATATATATATATGAACACATGAGAAGGTACAAAAAATCAATTAACCTATAAGAAAGAAAAATACTGGATTTTAAAATTAAATACATACAGGCTAGGGTTAGATAGAGACTTAGGTGTTTTGAATCCTTATAAATATTTCAATACTTAAACATTTTTTAGATACACTTAAAAAAATTTTCTTTAAAACAACATTTATAAGTATTATTAAAGATAGGTCTACGTTTACAAATATTTTTAAAAATCTGTCGCTTTTTGCATCACATGATGTAAACAATCTCTCCACGAATGCTCCTCGCGAAAACGCTTCTAATTTAAATTTTAAAATCATTTGATTCTGATGAAAGGCCGAGGATGGTCTGAAAAATCAAATATTATAATAGAAATAAATAAATACTGTCAAAAAATACATTTTTAAACTTACAACTTTTTAGTAGTTTTTCCTATACATATGTACATATATATATATGAGAAGGTGCTAAAAATCAATTAATCAACCTACATATATATGAGGAGGTGTGAAAGTCAATCGATCAATCA
The DNA here is from genome assembly GCA_037127315.1 of Ascarosepion bandense. Lineage (NCBI taxonomy): Eukaryota > Metazoa > Mollusca > Cephalopoda > Sepiida > Sepiidae > Ascarosepion > Ascarosepion bandense. The sequence goes on from JBBBDQ010000499.1 coordinate 7,341,005, forward strand.
ATTAGCATGGACCAGGCTTGCCTCCCAGAGAGTAAAACACTATGCCTCCTTGGTCTCACACTTTCAGCGGATCTCAAATGGAATGACTATATCAAATCCATTGCTAAATCCACTGCTATGAAAGTCAGTTCTCTGTGTAGGGCCCAGAAGTTTTTTTCCATCTAAATCTATCCTGCACATTTATAAATCTACCATCCGCCCGTGCATTGAATACTGCTGCCATATCTGGTTGGGTGCCCCTGCTGTTCTCCTTGGGCTTCTTGATAAGGTTCAGAGGAGGGTCTGTAATGTGATAGATACCGACTTGGCAGACCGCCTGCAGTCTCTCTCCCACCGGCGCGACGTGGCTTCCCTGTGTCTCTTCTATAAATACTTCCACGGCTTCTGCTCCGATGAACTTAGATCACTAGTGCCCCCTAAATACGAGATACTAGATTAGCAACTAGATCCCACCCTTTTACAGTGAAACCTATAAAATGCAACCGTAACTTCTACTCCAACAGTTTCTTTCCTCGCACTTCCCGACTGTGGAATTCCCTTCCACACGATTGCTTCCCCGGCGGCTACAATCTCCAGGAGTTTAAATGTAAGGTCAATAGACACCTCCTAACACACTAACCTGCTCCTATTCTATCAAACACTCTTCCCATCTGCCCAACCCTCATCCTCGGTATCCTTACTCATCTGTCACCTTCCTCCTGACATTCCCTATGTCTAACCACTCCTTCTCTTTACTTTCCCCTATGTAGCCCCATGCGCAATAGTGGCAGTGGAATGCCTTGCTTGGGGTGAGATGATTAAAAAAAAACAAAAAAAAACCTAAATATATAAGATATTGAAAAAGTTCTTGGTTAGACCCACTTACACAAATCTGATTAAATGATCAAACATCAGAAATTTTGTGTGAAAAGGCTTCTTGGTTATGATAAGAAACTCACAGCACCCTTTACATAAATTTTCAAATTCAGATATAATGTGATAAAGAGTTTCTATTTTCTATTTTCTTCATTATTACTACCATTTTTCCTATGATTTAAACTCACTTTCTTTATGTGATAATATTTTATGAAGCTAAAAACTATATATTTTATGGCTAATCACACATTACTGAGCACATTTGTCTGCAAGACTGGCTAGCCAAGCCCCGTTGCAAATACGTGCTCAAGTACATTTGTTCAATGCCCTCAGAGTTCAGCTGTAGTTTATGCTGTAACTATACTGAACAGACCATAATTACCATTTATGCAAAAGAGCACATAATCTAGCATGATCAAAAGTTTGAACAGGGCCATCACACTCATTGGTCACAATAACTCATGACTTCATACTGGCACAACCATTAACAGCCTCTAAACAGTTCTGTCACCCATTTTCACTCGCAAGGCTTGGGTCAACTGCGGAATTGTTTACAAGCACTTTCGAAAGGTGCTACAAACCAGGCTGATAAAATCAAGAAGTTAGCTTCCTGACAAATCAACCATGCTGAGATTTTTTTTTATCATTTCACCCCAAGCAGGCAGTACTGCTATTGGTGAACAGGGGGCTACAGAAAAGGTGAGTGAAAGGAGGAGAGTGAAGAGAAAGAGAAACCAAGGAAGAACCAGTTATAGGGGGTGTCAGAGAATGAACAAGAGAAGGATGGGAATATTGATGTGAAGAGAGTTGCATGAGAGTGGAGTGAAAAAGGGAGAAGAACAAGATTTAGGGGTGTTGGTTAAAGGATAAGAGAAGTATGTGAGTCAAGGAAATAAGAGATGGCAACTGATGTTGTATTTAAACTCTTGGAGATTGTAGCTATCAAGGGAACAAGTATATGAAAGGGAGTTCCACAGGTGGGAAGTGCGAAAAAAGATTCATCATCAAAAAATGAATGTTCTTACTACTCAGCCATGCATCCATAATATATATATAATGCTATTGAAATCCACAGATATTTTGTGTTGATTAATTTTAATGATCAACTTTTCCAAATTACAAATAACCCTTCACAGACTTGGATGAAATTCCATCAGAAATTCTCCACAATTCATTTCAGAATAAAAGTACAAGAAATATGGTCCAAGCTTACATCACAATGCTCACTAGCTCCATGAAACTCACCAACTGTCTCTATCTACCCTGATGATGACATAAGATAGTCAAAATCTTGAACCATACTTTTTGCACTTTTCCTCTGAAACAAATTTTGGACAATTTCTCATGGAATTTCCTACTTGTCTGAGAAGGATTATATGCAATTTGAAAAAAATTGATCCATTAATTGAAACAAAATGTGTGATATTTTCAATGATAACACATTAAAAAAAAAAGTTCAATTTTATTCATCAACATGGTCTCCTTCTAGGATGATACACTGATTCCAATGCTTCTCTAACAAATCAATGCCTTTCTTGTAGAATGATTTCTCTTTGGCCTCAAAATAAGCATCAGTTTCTAATATCTGGTCGGGTGCCCCTGCTGTTCTCCTCGGGCTTCTCGATAAGGTTCAGAGGAGGGTCTGTAATGTGATAGATACCGACTTGGCAGACCGCCTGCAGTCTCTCTCCCACCGGCGCGACGTGGCTTCCCTGTGTCTCTTCTATAAATACTTCCACGGCTTCTGCTCCGATGAACTTAGATCACTAGTGCCCCCTAAATATGAATTTGAACGAGATACTAGATTAGCAACTAGATCCCACCGATAAAATGCAGCCGTAACTTCTACTCCAACAGTTTCTTTTCTCGCACTTTCCGACTGTGGAATTCTCTTCCAAATGATTGCTTCCCCGACGGCTACAATCTCCAGGAGTTTAAATGTAAGGTCAATAGACACCTCCTAACACACTAACCTGCTCCCATTCTATCAAACACTCTTCCCATCTGCCCAACCCTCATCCTCGGTATCCTTACTCATCTGTCACCTTCCTCCTGACATTCCCTATGTCTAACCACTCCTTCTCTTTACCTTCCCCTATGTAGCGCAATAGTGGCAGTGGAATGCCTTGCTTGGGGTGAGATGATTAAAAAAAAAAAATATCACTTCTTCATTGGAGCCAAATCTCTTTCCCTGGAGCATTCTTTTGAGGTCTGCAAACAGCCAGTAGTTGTTAGGGGCCAGATTTGAAGAATAGGGTGGATGTGAAAGCAATCTAAAGTGCAATTTGTGTAGTTTTGCCATTGTTGCATTCGACTTGTGACACAGTGTGTTGTCTTGGTAAAAGATCACTTTTTTCTTCTTTATTTGTAACCCTTTTGTGGCAATTTCTTCCTTCAAATGCACCAATAATGCTGCATAATATTTGTTTTTGATGGTTCTTACTTTCTCAAGGTAATCGATGAAACAAAGTATGTCGTGCATCACAAAATACAGAAACCAAAAACCTTGTCTGCTAATGTTTGAGTCTTTGGTGGCTTTGGATGGGTTTCACCTGCTGTTGTCCACTCAGCTCACTTTTGATTTGGCTCCAGACTGAAGTGGTGGATCTATGTTTCATCTATTGTCACATATTTATACAAAAAGTCCTTCTTGTTGCACTGAAACAGTTGCAAACAACTCTCTGAATCGTCGATGCGTTGTTGTTTTTGATCGACTGTGAGCAAATGCAGCACCCACTTTGAACACAGCTTTCTTGTTGACAAATGTTCATGCAAAATAGTGAATATGCTGCCTTTGGATATATACAACTCCTCTGCTATCACACCCAACTTCAATTTATGATTGTCCAAATGAGTTTGTGGATTTTTTGGTGTTTTCCAGAACAACTGCCGATTGTGTGCAACCTGAGCACTCAGCATCATTTGTGTTTGTACTACCACATTTAAGGTCAGCATAACATCTCTTAACCATTATTTCTGACTAATATCACTTATCAAGCTATTGCTTTGCTTGAACAGTATTTTTTTCTATTGTTTTGAAAATTTATAACAGTAGCTTCACTTAAACTGTAATTTGTAAACTAATAATCCAGTTAGGCCCAAATTTGGTCATGTGCCATTCGAAAGTTAGTACTTCATAAAAATCATATGGATTTTTTTATTAGTGGAATCATTTATATGTCACTTATTGAGTGATGTGTTATTTGTCTTAAAGAACATTTGCTGTCTGAAACACAGAATACATACATACATACATACATACATACATACAGGGCCGTAGCTGATGCTGAAAAAACACCGGGCATAGAGAAAATTGCCCAGATTTATTAGTTAACAATGTGATGACATCATCAGTGTCATCTGTTTCCAGAAACTGATTTTTGCAGATTTTTTCGGCTATTCCAATAGAAATTAGGCACAGAATGTGAACAAAAGCAGGAAATCAGGTTCAGACTTTCTGAGTATAACGAGTCTTTTCTCCCAAAATTAATAAACAAACAGATTTTTACTGCATTCATTCAGATGTTTTCTTCGTTGTTCTTTATTTCTTTCTTTCTTTCTTCGTGAATTGTTTAGTTTGATTTCTGACAAAAACAGTTTTCCTTGCCCGGATTTTCACTATAATTGCATGGATCGGCCCGGACCCTTGCCCGGTAGTCAGATACGGCCATATATATATATATATATATATATAATTAAATTTGTATTTTAATTAAAATTACATTGTGACACAGAAATTTCTATGTTTAGAGATTTCTACCTCATCATCAGGCAATGATATATATATATAGGTATAGATGTCCAGTTTGTAAACGGTGAGGATAATCCAACAAGATTAACTTAATATAAAATATTAAGTGTTATATTTATATAGAGAGCTCAGTGGATGTTATCCAGAGCAATATGATATTTATAAAGGAAAATTCAACATGTCATTTAAATTGGTTATAAATTATAATTCATAATTTGGGCAGAATCGAAAGCACCTATTGGGACATCAAAATTATCACCTTGGCTCTTTATCCAAGTCGAATTATTGTCAGACAATATAGATGTCCTAGATGCTAATATAATTTTAGATTCTTCATTGGTAATATCTACAAAGTTCCCTGCGAAATTTAAATTATCTAACAATAGATTTTATGTGTATACATATATGCGTGTATCAGCTCCTCATAGAATTGCGAGTGTGTGAACACAATAATTGTATGTGGATATAAAGAGATAAATGTAGGTATGAAAAACTCATTTATGAGAATATATACATATGGATGTGAGGATGTATGTAAGTATAAAAATATATGCGTAATTTGGGAGTATGTGTGAGAATTACTAGCATAATTATATATATATATATATATATATATATATATATATATATAACACTATTTATAGGCTCGGAAATCCCGTCTTTATGAAGTGCATATATGTGAGTATATGAAGGCAAGATCCGTATGTAGACATGAAAAAGTGTAGGTCAGTAAGGATGTATAAGCATAAACAAAGTCACATTTGTAAGTATATGTGAGAATGTACGCATATGTGTATATGGATATAAATTAGTGTACATGGGTGGGTTAATTTATGGGGTTATACATACACACATATCCATGGAATTAGAAGTTTCTTTAGAGGTCAGCATCTTCATGACTGGTCTGAATACCCCCAGCAGATCTGACGCCAATGCCTAAGTCCTGACCTTCTTTCTCTTTCCCTTCTTCTAATTTTATTTTTATTTTTATTTTTTTATCTTTCTCTTCAGTTAAAGAAAATGCTTATTTCGGTAAAATTTTTTGTACCAAATGGAAGGAATATTGTGTGGGCTGATGAAATGAGCTAATTAAGCTCCTGGAAATGAATTATAATTTATAACCAATTTAAATGACGTGTTGAGTTTTTCTTTATAAATACATATATATATATATATATATATATATATATATATATATTAATTATTTTTTTGTCATATTTAAGTTAGACCAGTACTCAGTTGTATTAAAAAGGGCTCAACACATTCGTATTGTAGAGCGTTTGAATATTTTTCATATAGAAATGTGTTTTTTCCACAACCGAGGTTTTAAACTTTTGGTATCTTCAGGCAATTTATAAAAACTGACCATAAAGAGAAATTTGAATACAAACCTCAGTCAAACAAACAAATGAAAAATGATACTCGTAATCAAAACATTATTTGGTTCAACCCACCATTTAACTTAAAAGTAAAAGCCAAAATTGGGCAAATATGTTTTAAATTAATTAATAAACACTTCCCAAAAGACTCAGAATTAAATAAAATTTTCAAAAAAAAAATGCAGAATCAAATGAAGTTATGGCTGTACTAGTAATTTAGAAAATTATATAAAAAAACAAATGCCCACTTAATGGACTTTGTAAAACAAAAGGGGTTATTTACAAAACAGAGGTACATGATGCAGATGAGAAAAAAACATATTGGGGGTTTATAAAAGGAATTTTTAAAAACAGATGGAATAATCACAAATCTACATTTAAGCTGGAAAACATTTAAAATTGTACCAAACTGACTTGACATGTGTGGAAATTAAAACTAAAAAATGGAAAAAAAACTGATATAACATGGAGTATAGTAAAAAAAAAAAAAAAAAATAGCCAAACCTTACAACAGTGGTGATGTCTGCAGATTGTGCCAAGATGAAAAGTTAGCCAGAGCAAAATAATTTACTGAATGTAAGATTAGAAGTAATGTCCAGATGTAATCACACCTATTGATACATATTAGGATCATACAAATGTGGATGAAAGTGTTTTAAGATTTTTAAATAACTCCATCATAATTTTGAAATTTTTTGGCTGTTTAAAAAATCTCTAGTTGTATGTTCATAAAAATCCCTGTTGTTCATTTGAAAAACATTGTAAAATTAGTTTATTATAAGTCACCTGAAGATACAGAAAGGTTGAAACCCAGGTTGCTGAAAGAACTCATTTCCAAATTATATATATATATATATATATATATATATATATATATATATATATATATATATATAGGAGGTGGACAAAATAATAGAAATGCCTACTACCATAATAGAATAATTTGGAAAAATTGATTAAACTGTCAAAAGCTTGTCTATTTTTACTTTTTGTTGATTTAATATAAGTAATACTTCATTTTTTCTTTCTGCTAAAATTGTATTTTTTTTTTTTTTTTTGCAGATATTATTTAAATAAGTTTATTAATATTAAAAATCAGGGTTATTTAAGAATTTTAAGTTATCAACTTTATCCTATGGTTCAGGAACTGTTTCCAGAGGAAAATGCCATCTTTCAGGATGATAATGCACCCATTCATACTGCTGAAATTGTAGCTGAATAGCATGAGGAACATTCTAGTAAAGTAGAACATCTTATCTGGCCACCCGAGTCCCCAGATCTCAACATCATTGGACATATATGGTTCATTTTAGAAAAGCAAGTTGAGGAGCTTATATCCTCCACCATCATCATTGAAAGAATTGGAGGTTTTTTGTTGAAAAATGGATAAAAATATCTCTGGAAAAATTCAAACTTTGTACAAGTTGATCACTAACAAAATTCAAGCTGTAATTACTACTTAAAGGCAGTCTTACACCATATGAAAATAAATTTGCTTGAAGTTTCAAGGTGTTTCCATTATTTTATCCACTTATTGTATATACACAAGTTTTATTAAAGATGACTGATGAGGTATTGCAATTAAGCTTCTTATTCAATTTTTCTTGTGTTTATACAAGTGATTTCTTTTCTAAACATAAAATATATATAAACTGTCTGAATGTTCTAAGTGCTTTGGGCTATTCTATTAGACATTATCAAGAATGTTTTATTTTTTAATTTTTAACTGAATGTGTAAATTTTTCATATATATTTCTAGAGTGATAGGAATATCTTTTTATTTTCCAAACACAGTCAGCACATTGTAGCCATGTCTATAGTTTATGCTATTAAGTGTTCGCTTTCTCATTTTTATTATTAATCCTTCTATTATTTTTAATCTTTTTTTACATGTCAATTTTTATTTTCTACATGTGTGTTGCAGATGGAGTTGGTAAAAATTTCACTATGAAATTGACACCTTACTCCCTATTTAAAAAACACCGGGTTTTTTTAAAATTTCAGAAGTATTTTCTCGTTTTTAATGTAAAGAAAAGCTCCCAGATTTTTGTCTGTAAATTAAACAAATTTTCTTTAATTATACTATAGAATTGGACTGCTATAAAGTCAGTTTAATTGATAAGGGATCAATTATTGCACCATATTTGATGATAACGTATTAAAATTTGTAAAACAAAAATGTGAATAGCTAAGAATCCTCCATAGTGGAATTTTTTTGTTTGTTTGTTTGTTTGTTTGTTTTTTAATCAAACCTTTTGGAAAAATACTGGGATTAGAAACTATTGTTTCTTTATTCTTTGCTTCTCATAATGTCCCTGCAGAGGTTCTCATGCTTCAGTTACCATAATGGTTACATTGATGCTGCATTCCATCCAATGATCATAGTCATTAATTTTTTCCTTTGACTCCTGAATCATTCTAAATGACTCAGCCGACTTTTGCAATGTCCACATTCCTGGTTCTACTGCATTTGTTTTTTCTATCTTTGTCAATATATAACTTCGCAAGTTTTTTCAATTCTTCATTTGTTAACACTTCTGGTGACATTTAGTTTATACTTACTGTTTGATATTAATAAAAGAAATTTGTTGGAGTTACCTCCCCATAAATATATATTGATCTGTTGATTGTTAAAACAGAGAAATTGATAATAGAAACCTTTTTGTTGTTAATATATGAAGTGTATTCTTCCTGTTTCAGTTTCTGTGCAAATGAATTGTACCTTGTATAACATACATAGATATTTTGTTGTAGATCCACACAATGAAACACTTCCATTCTTAAGCATATCAATGAATTCTTTTTACGAATTTTTGCTGTTAGTAGCAGGATATTCCTTACTAAAATCTTTGTGTAGATTCAATGCTTTCTGACAGCATTTTCTCTTATATCTTCATATGGCTGAATCTTATCTAGAGTATTTGTTAGTCTCTTTGTAAGCACTTTTGAGAAAAGCTTGTATATTTTCAATAGTAATGTAATAGGGTAATTGTTGCCAAGTCTGTACATCCTAACTATATAAAGATAAACTAGATCTAGCAGCAAGGCCTCTGATCAGAAGGTTTTCAGGAGTGGGGAACCACCTCTTAATTATTATTGTCCTCAGATCCATCCTGACCTGGGAAGGTAGAACCTGTTAGGTAAATAGTTAACCCCCAAATTGGGATCAAAACACAATGAAAGTATAAAAATGGATTTTGATGGTAAAAATATAACCAGCAATACATTTTTGAAAAAAAATACCACTATTTGACTCTCAACAAAAAACCATCTTTACAAAAATATGTCTATAAAACCTGATCTACAAATTGATTTGTTACAAAGAATACATATTCTATTCATACAACCATATCCTAAAAATCTTGTCAGCATTAAATAATCCATTTAGGCTGATATGTCGTAAAACAAAATAAATCAAACCAAACCAAGTTTGTGGGAAAATTAAATAAAATCAATAAATAAAATAGTAACAATGAATAAAAAAGAAAAAGAAATACTTTTTTCCATAATGCTAAGAATAAAGGAACTGAATATATGACTACTCTACTTGGTTTCATTAAATGCTGGTTAAGTCTATAAAAAGACAAATATTTTCCTGCCTTAGTCTCTTTCCCCTTCTTGCTCTAACATGTAGCAACATATGGAAACAGTACAGCCTTGCTGGGGACACATTTGTTTCCCTGATCTGCTGATGACTGAACTCTCTTTCCACTTTCTAACAAAACCATTCAGACATACCTTGCGGCCATACTCATCAAGTAATTTGGTTGTTCCAACTCAGTACAAAGCTGACTTGAGCTCAACCATTTTAATCATTGTTATTCTTACTTAATTCTAAACCCAAAATGAAATAGACATACCCAAGAGACATTGAGAACTTTGTTTCACTACAGTCATCATAAATAAACATCTGTAGTAGAAACACAAGTATCTGTATATCTCTCCTTTGTTTATCATATGTGAACATGCACACATTTAAAATATGCAAACACACAATCCTCTATCCATAAGTTCTTTATTATCTTAAGTGTTATGCCTATCAGTTTTAAATTGGTAAAGTCTGTTGCATTAGATGACCAATTAAAGTATTGCTTAACTTCACTAACCAAATTATATCCATTGTAATCAATTTCTTATTTTATATAAAAGAGCAATTTTTAGAATAAATTTATAAAATTTATAATAGATAAATAGTTTGTTCAAAGCTTTCTCTGATGTAGCAACAAAACACTGATAAACTCTTTACTAATGCATGTATGTAAGGAATTTTATTGGTGAGTTTCTATTCATGCATACATAACGAGGTTAACTCTGATTGGTACCAAGTTATGTCAAGGCTGTACAATCATATATTTTAAATGGCTTCTCAGATATTCATTATACAATGAACATTTCATATAAAAATTCAGCTAATAACCAGAAACTGATTACTTACCTTCATACATATTCAGATAAAATTTCTCCCATGCACATCCTTTCCCTTTCTGTTCACCCATTTGTCTTTCTTTTTCCACAGATTTACACATACACACACAATCTGCACCTTTTCTTTTTCCCTGATACATTCATACACACATTCACAATTACACCCTTGTGCAACTTAATTGAAATAACTGCTTTAGTTCCATTCTTTCATCATACATTCAGTTTTAGACCCACTGGAGTGACAAAGAGTAATAAATTTCTATTTTTTTACTCAGATTAAGACATTTGTAGTGATGTGCAGTAATATGAATCAATTTTTTGGGTGTATGATGAAATTTGTTTAGTTTTGAAAAATATTTTGTCATATATGATTGCATCAGATTTTTATCATGCCCAGACACTATTGTCTTGACTGTTGATTAGTTGTCCTATGGCCATTGTCTGCAATGGATGTTACTCCAAGGAAGTGTATGAAAATTGTAAAGCTGCAAGAACATACTGGCAAGCCTTACAGAGAGATTGTGGATAATGTTGGTGCCAGCCTTTCAACTATCAGTCATGCCAAGGCAAAGAAACAAACTGGATCCATCAGACCAAAACATAAAAAAAAAAATGTGGTCGAAAGAGAAAAACAATACCAAGGGACAATATATATGTGATCAGGGAAAGTGTGAAAGGTTCTAGGAAGCCATTATTCATTTTGTTTTAATTAATTTTTACAAAGCTGTATATACAGATATGTTTTCATGTATCTCTTCAGGTATTTTGACATTGGGGTAATATTTAAGGCCAGTCTGGCTGATTATTAGTGCTGAGTAGTGAGCTTGATCCTTAATGGGTGCCCCAGGCAAAATTCCATTAAATAATCCAACAAGAGTTGACATGCTGTAAAATTAACTAACCAATCATCTCTTGTGTATCTACAATCCTCATGTATATATCTAACCATTCCCTATTTCATGCATGCACGTACATAACTGCATGGCTGAACATGAAAGACATTTTGCATTGAATTCTGCTACTGAACGTATCTAGATTTTAATACTCATTATCAAGAGGACTTGAACTATTAGAATCTCATCATCACTACTACCCAATCTGTATATCTTCACCAGGTGCATCATCATTATCTACATCTTTTTCATTTCCTCTTCAGCATAACCATTTTGAGATTTGCTGAGAACTTCCTCATTGGTAACTTTATCCATTATACTTATTTTCCCAACCATTTTCCAAGTCTACTTCTGCTTCAAATACTTCCCTTTATTCAGTGTTTATGCAATCCACTCTATACAAAGACTACATATGCGTATACTTGTAGGCTTATGCGTATATATATGGTTATGTGTGTATATGTGTACTTATGATTATATGCATGCTTATGTGTGTATATATGCTTATATGTATATAAATACATATTTGTGTAAATGTGTAGTTATATTTATACATATACTTACATGTGTATATATGTAAGTATATATTTGTAAGCTTATGCATATATATGCATGGTTATGTGTTGTGTGTACCTATGTTTATATGTATGCTAATGTATGCTTGTGTCTGTATATATATACTTATGTTTATATGTGTATATGTATGTATACTTATATGCATATATACTTATGTTTATATTTGTATATGTATGTGCTGGGGGCTTATGTATATATGTGCTTATATGTATGCACATACTTATGTGTGTATATGTGTATTTATGCTCATATATATGCTTATGTGTGTAGAAGTCAAATAACTTACCTTTCAACATGGGTGTCTTCTTTTATCTCCCTGCAGGAAGGTGTATATTCAAGAGTGTGGATATTGTGCTCAATATTTATGGAGCTCAATATACACACTGAAATTATCAGCCAATCAATGCTTACAGAATAGACCTGCCTGTAACAGAATGGAATCTCCCAGGTTATTATTTAAACCACCTACCAATTTTCCCTGGTGGTTTTTGGTCAGTTAGACTCAACTTCTATTCTAGTTGATTACTGGCTGGTTGTTCCATAAGATCTTTACAATGTGTATGTAGGTACTTATGTATCTGTATGTGCTTGTGTATGTGTGTAAGCTATGTATATATGTACTTATGAGTGTATATATGTACTTACGTTTATATGCATGCTTATGTGTATATATGTACTTATATATGTGTTTGTGTGTGTATATACGTCAGTCAGTCAGTTAAGTGCCATACGCGATACACGCTTAGGCGATCATGTCTCGAAATATGTGGATTTATATGTATGATTTTCTAAGTGCAACTTAAATGTGGCACAAGGCCAAAAGTATGGGACACCCAGTGAGGATTGAACTCACTACTAAGTTGTAATGATTCTAGTGAGACAAGCTTGCTAACCATTACATCACCTTGAGGTATGTATGTGTGGGCTTATCTTTCTGTGCAGAGATTCAAAAAGATATGGATATATTGTCTCCCTTCTTGACAATTTTTAATGTTATGTCCTTTCAGAATGTAAGGTGTCATGGTACTCCACAGACACTTTTTCTTTATTATCTGTGAATTATGATAATCTCTTGTGAAATATAGTAGAGTTATTTCCCTTTTGCTTTCATTATGATTTTGAATTCAGAGTAATCCTTCCCATAAACTGGCTTCCATCTAAAGAATCTAGTCTACCCTACTATTTAACCTGTGACAGAGGAGATGAGATTCTTCATGCCAAAAAACATAGTGCTATATAATTTAAGGTTGATTAATATGATTTTCAATTGGTTTGACAGCATTAATAAGACTGAAAGCGTCATATGTTGTTTGAAATTACCTCTATATAACATGTCAGCACAAATGTTTATAATGTCATTTAATGGGACATTTGTGTATAAACTGACAATGTCAAAAGAGACCATAAATGTATCTCTTGAGGAAAATTCTAAATTTCTAACAAAATTAGAAAAACTGAAAGAGTCGAGGACATTATATGTAGACAGTGCATCAGACAGAGGTTGGATAATCTCTGCCAACCACTTGGCCAGCTCATGTTGTATTGACCCTACCATGGACAATATGGGTCTAAGGGGAACTCCTTCCTTATGGACTTTTGGAAGGCCATACATTCTGGGTCGCTGAGAGCCCACGGGCCTAATCCTGTTATAGATGTCTTTAGAAATTAGATGTTGTATGTGTGTCCCTCTCTTTTCATTTTTAGTAGATAAAATTTTACTCTTCAACAAAGGTAGCATTCTTCATTTGTTTCAGAAATTGCCCTACTGATAGTGTTTAGAATAGACTAATTGAATCTCTAACAAATTTGTAAAACCTTATCCCAAAGGATCTACTTGGTATTCATTTGCAAACTCAGCTAACCTAAACTGGCTTGTCACTTTTAATGCCTCCAAGACTAAACCTTTCTCCATTAAACATCAAGAGACATCAATCTGCCTTCCACTAGTGTGGCTGATACTAACCTACAGAAAAGCAGCTCATTACGCCTTCTGGGACTAAAATTTTCAGCTGACATGAAGTGGAAAGACTACATTCAATTCATTGCTAGGTCAGTTTCTATGAAAATTTGTTCACTGTATTGTGCAAGACAATTTTCCTCTCTAGAATCTATCTTAC
>JBBBDQ010000499.1:7372500-7387500 GCA_037127315.1 Ascarosepion bandense
TAGATAGATAGATAGATAGATATGTAAGAAAGAACAGATGAGATAGATAGATAGATAGATAAGTGTAAGAAAGAACAGGATGAGATAGATAGATAGATAGATATGTAAGAAGGAACAGGATGAGATAGATAGATATGTGAGAAGGAACAGGATGAGATAGATAGATAGATATGTAAGAAAGAACAGGATAAGATAGATAGATAGATATGTAAGAAAGAACAGGATGAGATAGATAGATAGATAGATATGTAAGAAAGAACAGGATGAGATAGATAGATAGATAGATATGTAAGAAAGAAAGGATGAGATAGATAGATAGATAGATAGATAGATATGTAAGAAAGAACAGGATGAGATAGATAGATAGATAGATATGTAAGAAAGAACAGATGAGATAGATAGATAGATAGATAGATATGTAAGAAAGAACAGATGAGATAGATAGATAGATAGATAGATATGTAAGAAAGAACAGGATGAGATAGATAGATAGATAGATAGATATGTAAGAAAAAGAACAGGATGAGATAGATAGATAGATAGATAGATAGATAGATATGTAAGAAAGAACAGGATGAGATAGATAGATAGATAGATAGATAGATAGATAGATAGATAGATAGATATGTAAGAAAGAACAGGATGAGATAGATAGATAGATAGATAGATATGTAAGAAAGAACAGGATGAGATAGATAGATAGATAGATAGATAGATAGATATGTAAGAAAGAACAGGATGAGATAGATAGATAGATAGATAGATAGATAGATAGATAGATATGTAAGAAAGAACAGGATGGATAGATAGATAGATAGATAGATAGATATGTAAGAAAGAACAGGATGAGATAGATAGATAGATAGATAGATATGTAAGAAAGAACAGGATGAGATAGATAGATAGATAGATAGATAGATATGTAAGAAAGAACAGATGAGATAGATAGATAGATAGATAGATAGATAGATAGATAGATAGATATGTAAGAAAGAACAGGATGAGATAGATAGATAGATAGATATGTAAGAAAGAACAGGATGAGATAGATAGATATGTAAGAAAGAACAGGATGAGATAGATAGATAGATAGATATGTAAGAAAGAACAGGATGAGATAGATAGATAGATAGATATGTAAGAAAGAACAGGATGAGATAGATAGATATGTAAGAAAGAACAGGATGAGATAGATAGATATGTAAGAAAGAACAGGGTGAGTTAGTTAGATAGATAGATAGATATGTAAGAAAGAACAGGATGAGATAGATAGATAGATAGATAGATATGTAAGAAAGAACAGGATGAGATAGATAGATAGATAGATAGATAGATATGTAAGAAAGAACAGGATGAGATAGATAGATAGATATGTAAGAAAGAACAGGATGAGATAGATAGATAGATATGTAAGAAAGAACAGGATGAGATAGATAGATAGATATGTAAGAAAGAACAGGATGAGATAGATAGATAGATATGTAAGAAAGAACAGGATGAGATAGATAGATAGATAGATATATAGATAGATAGATAGATATGTAAGAAAGAACAGGATGAGATAGATAGATAGATAGATAGATAGATAGATAGATAGATAGATATGTAAGAAAGAACAGGATGAGATAGATAGATAGATAGATAGATAGATAGATAGATAGATAGATAGATATGTAAGAAAGAACAGGATGAGATAGATAGATAGATAGATAGATAGATAGATAGATAGATAGATAGATATGTAAGAAAGAACAGGATGAGATAGATAGATAGATAGATAGATAGATATGTAAGAAAGAACAGGATGAGATAGATAGATAGATAGATAGATAGATATGTAAGAAAGAACAGGATGAGATAGATAGATAGATAGATAGATAGATATGTAAGAAAGAACAGATGAGATAGATAGATAGATAGATAGATATGTAAGAAAGAACAGGATGAGATAGATAGATAGATAGATAGATAGATATGTAAGAAAGAACAGGATGAGATAGATAGATAGATAGATATGTAAGAAAGAACAGGATGAGATAGATAGATAGATAGATATGTAAGAAAGAACAGGATGAGATAGATAGATATGTAAGAAAGAACAGGATGAGATAGATAGATAGATAAATAGATATGTAAGAAAGAACAGGGTGAGTTAGTTAGATAGATAGATAGATATGTAAGAAAGAACAGGATGAGATAGATAGATAGATAGATATGTAAGAAAGAACAGGATGAGATAGATAGATAGATAGATAGATATGTAAGAAAGAACAGGATGAGATAGATAGATAGATAGATAGATAGATAGATATGTAAGAAAGAACAGATGAGATAGATAGATAGATAGATAGATAGATATGTAAGAAAGAACAGGAGAGATAGATAGATAGATAGATAGATAGATATGTAAGAAAGAACAGGATGAGATAGATAGATAGATAGATAGATATGTAAGAAAGAACAGGATGAGATAGATAGATAGATAGATAGATAGATATGTAAGAAAGAACAGATGAGATAGATAGATAGATAGATAGATAGATAGATATGTAAGAAAGAACAGGATGAGATAGATAGATAGATAGATATGTAAGAAAGAACAGGATGAGATAGATAGATAGATAGATATGTAAGAAAGAACAGGATGAGATAGATAGATATGTAAGAAAGAACAGGATGAGATAGATAGATAGATAAATAGATATGTAAGAAAGAACAGGTGAGTTAGTTAGATAGATAGATAGATATGTAAGAAAGGACAGGATGAGATAGATAGATAGATAGATAGATAGATAGATATGTAAGAAAGAACAGGATGAGATAGATAGATAGATAGATAGATATGTAAGAAAGAACAGGATGAGATAGATAGATAGATATGTAAGAAAGAACAGGATGAGATAGATAGATAGATATGTAAGAAAGAACAGGATGAGATAGATAGATAGATATGTAAGAAAGAACAGGATGAGATAGATAGATAGATAGATATATAGATAGATAGATAGATATGTAAGAAAGAACAGGATGAGATAGATAGATAGATAGATAGATAGATAGATAGATAGATAGATATGTAAGAAAGAACAGGATGAGATAGATAGATAGATATGTAAGAAAGAACAGGATGAGATAGATAGATAGATATGTAAGAAAGAACAGGATGAGATTGATAGATAGATAGATATGTAAGAAAGAACAGGATGAGATAGATAGATAGATAGATAGATATGTAAGAAAGAACAGGATGAGATAGATAGATAGATAGATAGATATGTAAGAAAGAACAGGATGAGATAGATAGATAGATAGATAGATAGATAGATAGATAGATATGTAAGAACGAACAGGATGAGATAGATAGATAGATAGATAGATATGTAAGAACGAACAGGATGAGATAGATAGATAGATAGATAGATATGTAAGAAAGAACAGGATGAGATAGATAGATAGATAGATATGTAAGAAAGAACAGGATGAGATAGATAGATAGATAGATAGATATGTAAGAAAGAACAGGATGAGATAGATAGATAGATAGATATGTAAGAACGAACAGGATGAGATAGATAGATAGATAGATAGATATGTAAGAAAGAACAGGATGAGATAGATAGATAGATAGATATGTAAGAAAGAACAGGATGAGATAGATAGATAGATAGATAGATAGATATGTAAGAAAGAACAGGATGAGATAGATAGATAGATAGATAGATAGATAGATAGATAGATAGATAGATATGTAAGAAAGAACAGGATGAGATAGATAGATAGATAGATAGATATGTAAGAAAGAACAGGATGAGATAGATAGATAGATAGATAGATAGATAGATAGATATGTAAGAAAGAACAGGATGAGATAGATAGATAGATAGATAGATAGATAGATATGTAAGAAAGAACAGGATGAGATAGATAGATAGATAGATATATAAGAAAGAACAGGATGAGATAGATAGATAGATAGATAGATAGATAGATAGATATGTAAGAAAGAACAGGATGAGATAGATAGATAGATAGATATGTAAGAAAGAACAGGATGAGATAGATAGATAGATAGATATGTAAGAAAGAACAGGATGAGATAGATAGATATGTAAGAAAGAACAGGATGAGATAGATAGATAGATAAATAGATATGTAAGAAAGAACAGGATGAGATAGATAGATAGATAGATATGTAAGAAAGAACAGGATGAGATAGATAGATAGATAGATAGATAGATAGATATGTAAGAAAGAACAGATGAGATAGATAGATATGTAAGAAAGAACAGGATGAAATAGATAGATAGATAAATAGATATGTAAGAAAGAACAGGATGAGATAGATAGATAGATAGATATGTAAGAAGGAACAGGATGAGATAGATAGATAGATAAATAAATATGTAAGAAAGAACAGGATAAGATAGATAGATAGATAGATAGATAGATAGATAAATAGATATGTAAGAAAGAACAGGATAAGATAGATAGATAGATAGATAAATAGATAGATAGATAGATATGTAAGAAAGAACAGGATGAGATAGATAGATAGATATGTAAGAAAGAACAGGATGAGATAGATAGATAGATAGATAGATATGTAAGAAAGAACAGGATGAGATAGATAGATAGATATGTAAGAAAGAACAGGATGAGATAGATAGATAGATAGATATGTAAGAAAGAACAGGAGGAGATAGATAGATAGATAGATATGTAAGAAAGAACAGGATGAGATAGAAAGATAGATAGATATGTAAGAAAGAACAGGATGAGATAGATAGATAGATAGATAGATAGATAGATAGATAGATATGTAAGAAAGAACAGGATGAGATAGATAGATAGATAGATAGATAGATAGATATGTAAGAAAGAACAGGATGAGATAGATAGATAGATAGATAGATAGATAGATAGATAGATATGTAAGAAAGAATAGGATGAGATAGATAGATAGATATGTAAGAAAGAAACAGACAGATAGATAGATAGATAGATAGATAGATAGATATGTAAGAAAGAACAGGATGAGATAGATAGATATGTAAGAAAGAACAGGATGAGATAGATAGATAGATATGTAAGAAAGAACAGGATGAGATAGATAGATAGATAGATAGATAGATAGATAGATATGTAAGAAAGAACAGGATGAGATAGATAGATAGATAGATATGTAAGAAAGAACAGGATGAGATAGATAGATAGATAGATATGTAAGAAGGAACAGGATGAGATAGATAGATATGTGAGAAGGAACAGGATGAGATAGATAGATAGATATGTAAGAAAGAACAGGATAAGATAGATAGATAGATATGTAAGAAAGAACAGGATGAGATAGATAGATAGATAGATATGTAAGAAAGAACAGGATGAGATAGATAGATAGATAGATATGTAAGAAAGAACAGGATGAGATAGATAGATAGATAGATAGATAGATATGTAAGAAAGAACAGGATGAGATAGATAGATAGATAGATATGTAAGAAAGAACAGGATGAGATAGATAGATAGATAGATAGATATGTAAGAAAGAACAGGATGAGATAGATAGATAGATAGATAGATATGTAAGAAAGAACAGGATGAGATAGATAGATAGATAGATAGATATGTAAGAAAGAACAGGATGAGATAGATAGATAGATAGATAGATAGATAGATAGATAGATATGTAAGAAAGAACAGGATGAGATAGATAGATAGATAGATAGATATGTAAGAAAGAACAGGATGAGATAGATAGATAGATAGATAGATAGATAGATATGTAAGAAAGAACAGGATGAGATAGATAGATAGATAGATAGATAGATAGATATGTAAGAAAGAACAGGATGAGATAGATAGATAGATAGATAGATATGTAAGAAAGAACAGGATGAGATAGATAGATAGATAGATAGATAGATATGTAAGAAAGAACAGGATGAGATAGATAGATAGATAGATAGATAGATAGATAGATATGTAAGAAAGAACAGGATGAGATAGATAGATAGATAGATATGTAAGAAAGAACAGGATGAGATAGATAGATAGATATGTATGTATGTGATAGATGATAGATAGATATGGCAGAAAGAACAGGATGAGATAGATAGATAGATAGATATGTAAGAAAGAACAGGATGAATAGATATGTAAGAAAGAACAGGATGAGATAGATAGATATGTAAGAAAGAACAGGGTGAGTTAGTTAGATAGATAGATAGATATGTAAGAAAGAACAGGATGAGATAGATAGATAGATAGATAGATATGTAAGAAAGAACAGGATGAGATAGATAGATAGATAGATAGATAGATATGTAAGAAAGAACAGGATGAGATAGATAGATAGATATGTAAGAAAGAACAGGATGAGATAGATAGATAGATATGTAAGAAAGAACAGGATGAGATAGATAGATAGATATGTAAGAAAGAACAGGATGAGATAGATAGATAGATATGTAAGAAAGAACAGGATGAGATAGATAGATAGATAGATATATAGATAGATAGATAGATATGTAAGAAAGAACAGGATGAGATAGATAGATAGATAGATAGATAGATAGATATGTAAGAAAGAACAGGATGAGATAGATAGATAGATAGATAGATAGATAGATAGATAGATAGATAGATAGATAGATAGATAGATAGATATGTAAGAAAGAACAGGATGAGATAGATAGATAGATAGATAGATAGATATGTAAGAAAGAACTAGATGAGATAGATAGATAGATAGATAGATAGATATGTAAGAAAGAACAGGATGAGATAGATAGATAGATAGATAGATAGATATGTAAGAAAGAACAGGATGAGATAGATAGATAGATAGATAGATAGATATGTAAGAAAGAACAGATGAGATAGATAGATAGATAGATATGTAAGAAAGAACAGGATGAGATAGATAGATAGATAGATATGTAAGAAAGAACAGGATGAGATAGATAGATAGATAGATATGTAAGAAAGAACAGGATGAGATAGATAGATATGTAAGAAAGAACAGGATGAGATAGATAGATAGATAAATAGATATGTAAGAAAGAACAGGGTGAGTTAGTTAGATAGATAGATAGATATGTAAGAAAGAACAGGATGAGATAGATAGATAGATAGATATGTAAGAAAGAACAGGATGAGATAGATAGATAGATGGATATGTAAGAAAGAACAGGATGAGATAGATAGATAGATAGATAGATATGTAAGAAAGAACAGGATGAGATAGATAGATAGATAGATAGATAGATAGATATGTAAGAAAGAACAGGATGAGATAGATAGATAGATAGATAGATAGATATGTAAGAAAGAACAGGATGAGATAGATAGATAGATAGATAGATATGTAAGAAAGAACAGATGAGATAGATAGATAGATAGATAGATAGATAGATAGATATGTAAGAAAGAACAGGATGAGATAGATAGATAGATAGATAGATAGATAGATATGTAAGAAAGAACAGGGGGATGAGATAGATAGATAGATAGATATGTAAGAAAGAACAGGATGAGATAGATAGATAGATAGATATGTAAGAAAGAACAGGATGAGATAGATAGATATGTAAGAAAGAACAGATGAGATAGATAGATAGATAAATAGATATGTAAGAAAGAACAGGGTGAGTTAGTTAGATAGATAGATAGATATGTAAGAAAGAACAGGATGAGATAGATAGATAGATAGATAGATATGTAAGAAAGAACAGGATGAGATAGATAGATAGATAGATAGATATGTAAGAAAGAACAGGATGAGATAGATAGATAGATATGTAAGAAAGAACAGGATGAGATAGATAGATAGATATGTAAGAAAGAACAGGATGAGATAGATAGATAGATATGTAAGAAAGAACAGGATGAGATAGATAGATAGATAGATATATAGATAGATAGATAGATATGTAAGAAAGAACAGGATGAGATAGATAGATAGATAGATAGATAGATAGATAGTTAGATAGATAGATAGATAGATATGTAAGAAAGAACAGGATGAGATAGATAGATAGATATGTAAGAAAGAACAGGATGAGATAGATAGATAGATATGTAAGAAAGAACAGGATGAGATAGATAGATAGATAGATAGATAGATATGTAAGAAAGAACAGGATGAGATAGATAGATAGATAGATAGATATGTAAGAAAGAACAGGATGAGATAGATAGATAGATAGATAGATAGATAGATAGATATGTAAGAACGAACAGGATGAGATAGATAGATAGATAGATAGATATGTAAGAACGAACAGGATGAGATAGATAGATAGATAGATAGATATGTAAGAACGAACAGGATGAGATAGATAGATAGATAGATAGATATGTAAGAAAGAACAGGATGAGATAGATAGATAGATAGATAGATATGTAAGAAAGAACAGGATGAGATAGATAGATAGATAGATAGATATGTAAGAAAGAACAGGATGAGATAGATAGATAGATAGATATGTAAGAACGAACAGGATGAGATAGATAGATAGATAGATAGATATGTAAGAAAGAACAGGATGAGATAGATAGATAGATAGATATGTAAGAAAGAACAGGATGAGATAGATAGATAGATAGATAGATAGATATGTAAGAAAGAACAGGATGAGATAGATAGATAGATAGATAGATAGATAGATAGATAGATAGATATGTAAGAAAGAACAGGATGAGATAGATAGATAGATAGATAGATATGTAAGAAAGAACAGGATGAGATAGATAGATAGATAGATAGATATGTAAGAAAGAACAGGATGAGATAGATAGATAGATAGATAGATAGATAGATAAGAAAGAACAGGATGAGATAGATAGATAGATAGATAGATAGATAGATAGATATGTAAGAAAGAACAGGATGAGATAGATAGATAGATAGATAGATAGATAGATAGATATGTAAGAAAGAACAGGATGAGATAGATAGATAGATAGATAGATAGATATGTAAGAAAGAACAGGATGAGATAGATAGATAGATAGATAGATATGTAAGAAAGAACAGGATGAGATAGATAGATAGATAGATAGATATGTAAGAAAGAACAGGATGAGATAGATAGATATGTAAGAAAGAACAGGATGAGATAGATAGATATGTAAGAAAGAACAGGATGAGATAGATAGATAGATAAATAGATATGTAAGAAAGAACAGGTGAGTTAGTTAGATAGATAGATAGATATGTAAGAAAGAACAGGATGAGATAGATAGATAGATAGATAGATATGTAAGAAAGAACAGGATGAGATAGATAGATAGATAGATAGATAGATATGTAAGAAAGAACAGGATGAGATAGATAGATAGATAGATAGATAGATATGTAAGAAAGAACAGGATGAGATAGATAGATAGATAGATAGATAGATAGATAGATAGATATGTAAGAAAGAACAGGATGAGATAGATAGATAGATAGATATGTAAGAAAGAACAGGATGAGATAGATAGATAGATAGATAGATATGTAAGAAAGAACAGGATGAGATAGATAGATAGATAGATAGATATGTAAGAAAGAACAGGATGAGATAGATAGATAGATAGGATAGATATGTAAGAAAGAACAGGATGAGATAGATAGATAGATAGATAGATAGATAGATAGATAGATAGATATGTAAGAAAGAACAGGATGAGATAGATAGATAGATAGATAGATAGATAGATATGTAAGAAAGAACAGGATGAGATAGATAGATAGATAGATAGATAGATAGATAGATAGATAGATAGATATGTAAGAAAGAACAGGATGAGACACATAGATAGATAGATAGATAGATAGATAGATAGATAGATAGATAGATATGTAAGAAAGAACAGACAGACACATAGATAGATAGATAGATAGATAGATAGATAGATAGATAGATATGTAAGAAAGAACAGGATGAGATAGATAGATAGATAGATAGATATGTAAGAAAGAACAGGATGAGATAGATAGATAGATAGATATGTAAGAAAGAACAGGATGAGATAGATAGATAGATAGATATGTAAGAAAGAACAGGATGAGATAGATAGATAGATAGATATGTAAGAAAGAACAGGATGAGATAGATAGATAGATAGATATGTAAGAAAGAACAGGATGAGACAGATAGATAGATAGATATGTAAGAAAGAACAGGATGAGATAGATAGATAGATAGATATGTAAGAAAGAACAGGATGAGATAGATAGATAGATAGATATGTAAGAAAGAACAGGATGAGATAGATAGATAGATAGATAGATAGATAGATAGATAGATATGTAAGAAAGAACAGGATGAGATAGATAGATAGATAGATAGATAGATATGTAAGAAAGAACAGGATGAGATAGATAGATAGATAGATAGATAGATAGATAGATAGATAGATAGATATGTAAGAAAGAACAGGATGAGATAGATAGATAGATAGATATGTAAGAAAGAACAGGATGAGATAGATAGATAGATAGATATGTAAGAAAGAACAGGATGAGATAGATAGATAGATAGATAGATATGTAAGAAAGAACAGGATGAGATAGATAGATAGATAGATAGATATGTAAGAAAGAACAGGATGAGATAGATAGATAGATAGATAGATAGATAGATAGATAGATAGATATGTAAGAAAGAACAGGATGAGATAGATAGATAGATAGATAGATAGATAGATAGATAGAAAGAACAGGATGAGATAGATAGATAGATAGATAGATAGATAGATATGTAAGAAAGAACAGGATGAGATAGATAGATAGATAGATAGATATGTAAGAAAGAACAGGATGAGATAGATAGATAGATAGATAGATATGTAAGAAAGAACAGGATGAGATAGATAGATAGATAGATAGATAGATAGATAGATAAGAAAGAACAGGATGAGATAGATAGATAGATAGATAGATAGATAGATAGATAGATAAGAAAGAACAGGATGAGATAGATAGATAGATAGATAGATAAGAAAGAACAGGATGAGATAGATAGATAGATAGATAAGAAAGAACAGGATGAGATAGATAGATAGATAGATAGATAAGAAAGAACAGGATGAGATAGATAGATAGATATGTAAGAAAGAACAGGATGAGATAGATAGATAGATAGATAGATAGATAGATAGATAGATAGATAAGAAAGAACAGGATGAGATAGATAGATAACAAAGAACAGGATGAGATAGATAGATAGATAGATAGATAGATAGATAAGAAAGAACAGGATGAGATAGGTAGATAAGAAAGAACAGGATGAGATAGATAGATAGATAGATAAGAAAGAACAGGATGAGATAGATAGATAAGAAAGAACAGGATGAGATAGATAGATAAGAAAGAACAGGATGAGATAGATAGATAAGAAAGAACATGATGAGATAGATAGATAAATAGATAAGAAAGAACTGGATGAGATAGATAGATAGATCGATAGATAGATAAGAAAGAACAGGATGAGATAGATACATAGATAAGAAAAAACAGGATGAGATAGATAGATAGATAGATAAGAAAGAACAGGATGAGATAGATAGATAGATAGATAGAGAGATAGAAAGAACAGGATTAGATAGATAGATAGATAGATAGATAAGAAAGAACAGGATTAGATAGATAGATAGATAGATAAGAAAGAACAGGATGAGATAGATAGATAGATAGATAGATAAGAAAGAACAAGATTAGATAGATAAGAAAGAACAGGATTAGATAGATATGTAAGAAAGAACAGGATGAGATAGATAGATAGATACGTAAGAAAGAACAGGATGAGATAGATAGATAGATAGATACGTAAGAAAGAACAGGATTAGATAGATAGATAGATAGATAGATAGATAGATACGTAAGAAAGAACAGATTAGATAGATAGATAGATAGATAAATACGTAAGAAAGAACAGGATAGATAGATAGATAGATAGATAGATACGTGAGAAAGAACAGATTAGATAGATAGATAGATAGATAGATAGATATGTAAGAAAGAACAGGATTAGATAGATAGATAGATAAATACGTAAGAAAGAACAGGATTAGATAGATAGATAGATAGATAGATAAATACGTAAGAAAGAACAGGATTAGATAGCTAGATAGATAGATAAATACGTAAGAAAGAACAGATTAGATAGATAGATAGATACATAGATAGATAGATAGAGAGATAGATACGTAAGAAAGAACAGGATTAGATAGATAGATAGATACGTAAGAAAGAACAGATTAGATAGATAGATAGATAGATACGTAAGAAAGAATAGATAGATAGATAGATAGATACATAAGAAAGAACAGGATTAGATAGATAGATAGATAGATACGTAAGAAAGAACAGGATTAGATAGATAGATAGATAGATAGATAGATACGTATGAAAGAACAGGATTAGATAGATAAGAAAGAACAGGATTAGATAGATATGTAAGAAAGAACAGGATGAGATAGATAGATAGATAGATAAGAAAGAACAGGATGAGATAGATAGATAGATAGATAGATAGATAGATAGATAGATAGATAGATAGATAAGAAAGAACAGGATGAGATAGATAGATAGATAGATAGATAAGAAAGAACAGGATGAGATAGATAGATAGATAGATAGATAGATAGATAGATAAGAGAGAACAGGATGAGATAGATAGATAGATAGATAGATAGATAGATAGATAAGAAAGAACAAGATTAGATAGATAAGAAAGAACAGATTAGATAGATATGTAAGAAAGAACAGGATGAGATAGATAGATAGATAGATAGATAGATACGTAAGAAAGAACAGGATTAGATAGATAGATAGATAGATAGATAGATACGTAAGAAAGAACAGGATTAGATAGATAGATAGATAGATAGATTGATACGTAAGAAAGAACAGGAATAGATAGATAAATAGATAGATAGATAGATAGATAGCTACGTAAGAAAGAACAGGATTAGATAGATAGATAGATACATACGTGAGAAAGAACAGGATTAGATAGATAGATAGATAGATAGATAGATAAATACGTCAGAAAGAACAGGATTAGATAGATAGATAGATAGATAAATACGTCAGAAAGAACAGGATTAGATAGATAGATAGATAGATAAATACGTAAGAAAGAACAGGATTAGATAGATAGATAGATAGATAAATACGTAAGAAAGAACAGATTAGATAGATAGATAGATAGATAAATACGTAAGAAAGAACAGGATTAGATAGATGATAGATAGATAGATAAATACGTAAGAAAGAACAGGATTAGATAGATAGATAGATAGATAGATAAATACGTAAGAAAGAACAGGATTAGATAGATAGATAGATAGATAGATACGTAAGAAAGAACAGGATTAGATAGATAGATAGATAGATAGATAAATAGATACGTAAGAAAGAACAGGATTAGATAGATAGATAGATACGTAAGAAAGAACAGGATTAGATAGATAGATAGATAGATAGATAGATAGATAGATACGTAAGAAAGAACAGGATTAGATAGATAGATAGATAGATAGATACGTAAGAAAGAACAGGATTAGATAGATAGATAGATAGATAGATACGTAAGAAAGAACAGGATTAGATAGATAGATAGATAGATAGATACGTAAGAAAGAACAGGATTAGATAGATAGATAGATAGATAGATACGTAAGAAAGAACAGGATTAGATAGATAGATAGATAGATAGATACGTAAGAAAGAACAGGATTAGATAGATAGATAGATAGAGAGATAGATAGATACGTAAGAAAGAACAGGATTAGATAGATAGATAGATAGATAGATAGATAAATACGTAAGAAAGAACAGGATTAGATAGATAGATAGATAGATAGAAAATACGTAAGAAAGAACAGGGTTAGATAGATAGATAGATAAATACGTAAGAAAGAACAGGATTAGATAGCTAGATAGATAAATAAATACGTAAGAAAGAACAGGATTAGATAGATAGATAGATAGATAGATAGATACATAAGAAAGAACAGGATTAGATAGGTAGATAGATAGATAGATAGATACGTAAGAAAGAACAGGATTAGATAGATAGATAGATAGATAGATACGTAAGAAAGAACAGGATTAGATAGATAGATAGATAGATAGATAGATAGACACAGAAGAAAGAACAGATTAGATAGATAGATAGATAGATAGAAAAATACGTAAGAAAGAACAGGGTTAGATAGATAGATAGATAAATACGTAAGAAAGAACAGGATTAGATAGCTAGATAGATAAATAAATACGTAAGAAAGAACAGGATTAGATAGATAGATAGATAGATAGATACATAAGAAAGAACAGGATTAGATAGGTAGATAGATACGTAAGAAAGAACAGGATTAGATAGATAGATACATAAGAAAGAACAGGATTAGATAGGTAGATAGATACGTAAGAAAGAACAGGATTAGATAGATAGATAGATACGTAAGAAAGAACAGGATTAGATAGATAGATAGATAGATAGATACGTAAGAAAGAACAGGATTAGATAGATAGATAGATAGATAGATAGATAGATAGATAGATAGATAGATACGTAAGAAAGAACAGGATTAGATAGATAGATACGTAAGAAAGAACAGGATTAGATAGATAGATAGATAGATAGATAGATACGTAAGAAAGAACAAGATTAGATAGATAAGAAAGAACAGGATTAGATAGATATGTAAGAAAGAACAGGATGAGATAGATAGATAGATAGATAGATAGATAGATAGATAGATAGATAGATAAGAAAGAACAGGATGAGATAGATAGATAGATAGATAGATAGATAGATAGATAGATAAGAAAGAACAGGATGAGATAGATAGATAGATAGATAGATAGATAAGAAAGAACAGGATGAGATAGATAGATAGATAGATAGATAGATAGATAAGAAAGAACAGACAGATAGATATGTAAGAAAGAACAGTTTGAGATAGATAGATAGATACGTAAGAAAGAACAGACAGAGATAGATA
>JBBBDQ010000499.1:7395000-7482500 GCA_037127315.1 Ascarosepion bandense
ATTAGGTAGATAGATAGATAGATAGATAGATACGTAAGAAAGAACAGGATTAGATAGATAGATAGATAGATAGATAGATAGATACGTAAGAAAGAACAGGATTAGATAGATAGATAGATAGATACGCAAGAAAGAATATAGATTAGATAGATAGATAGATAGATACGTAAGAAAGAAGAAAGATTAGATAGATAGATACGTAAGAAAGAACAGATTAGATAGATAGATAGATAGATAATAAGAAAGAAACAGATTAGATAGATAGATAGATAGATAGATACGTACATACATAGATTAGATAGATAGATAGATAGATACGTAAGAAAGAACAGATTAGATAGATAGATAGATAGATACGTAGAAAGAACAGATTAGATAGATAGATAGATAGATACGTAAGAAAGAACAGATTAGATAGATAGATAGATAGATACGAAGAAAGAACAGATAGATAGATAGATAGATAGATAGATACGTAAGAAAGAAATAGATTAGATATAGATAGATAGATAGATAGATAGATACATAAGAAAGAAACAGGATTAGATATATAGATAGATAGATAGATAGATAGATACATAAGAAAGAACAGATTAGATTGATAGATAGATACGTAAGAAAGAAATAGATTAGATAGATAGATAGATACATAAGAAAGAACAGCTAGATTGATAGATAGATAGATACGTAAGAAAGAAACAGGATTAGATAGATAGATAGATACATAAGAAAGAAATAGATGATTGATAGATAGATAGATACGTAAGAAAGAACAGATTAGTAGATAGATAGATAGATACGTAGAAAGAACAGGATTAGATAGATAGACAGATAGATACATAAGAAAGAATAGATTAGATTGATAGATAGATAGATACGTAAGAAAGAACAGGATTAGAGACAGACAGATAGATAATGTAAGAAAGAACAGATTAGATAGATAGACAGATAGATACATAAGAAAGAACAGGATTATGATTGATAGATAGATAGATACGTAAGAAAGAACAGGATTAGATAGATAGACAGATAGATACGTAAGAAAGAAACAGGATTAGATAGATAGACAGATAGATACATAAGAAAGAACAGACAGATTGATAGATAGATAGATACGTAAGAAAGAAAGATTAGATAGATAGATAGATAGATACGTAAGAAAGAACAGATTAGATAGATAGACAGATAGATACATAAAGAAAGAACAGATTGAAGATTGATAGATAGATAGATACGTAAGAAAGAACAGAGATTAGATAGATAGACAGATAGATAATGAAGAAAGAACAGATAGATAGATAGATAGATAGATACGTAAGAAAGAAATAGATTAGATAGATAGATAGATACGTAAGAGAACAGACAGATAGATAGATAGATATGTAAGAAAGAACAGGATGAGATAGACAGATAGATAGATAGATAGATAGATAGATACGTAGAAAGAACAGGATTAGATTGATAGATAGATAGATAGATAGATAGATACGTAAGAAAGAAATATGATTGGATTGATAGATAGATAGATAGATAGATAGATACGTACATACATAGATTGATTGATAGATAGATAGATAGATAGATAGATAGATAGATAGATATCAAGAAAGAAACAGGATTAGATTGATAGATAGATAGATAGATAGATATGGAAAGAAGGTGATTAGATAGATAGATAGATACGTAAGAAAGAACAGGATTAGATAGATAGACAGATAGATAGGTTTTGAGAGATAGTTGGTAACCCCATTCATAATCACTTCTGAATTCAGAGCTTTCTTTTTTCTTAGACTGAGTGCCAACCTAGACTAAGTAACCAAGTCTGCCATACTATTTAACCCATACGTGGAGGGAGAAGAGATAAATTCATACCCTTCTCAATCGTATTTGTGAGAAAGAGAATGTAATGAATTCAACTGGAATAGAATTCAGCTTGCCAATTTCTCATAGTGAGCTGCAAACCATTACACTACCTATACATTTGGAGTTATAAGTCTCAATAATTTTTTTTCATTACAACAATATTTTGGTAAAGTCATTCTTCAGTATTCCTCAGGTATTCAGTCTGCATAGAAAGAGAGAAGAGATTTGCTTTTTTCAAGTAGAATCAAACAAGAATCTAAAATAAAATAAAAAACAGAAGTGTAATGGAAAATTTGTGTTCTCTGAAAAATATTACATATAAATATATATTTGAATGGATTTTTTATTCAACATTATTTATTTACTATAAATTTCATGAGACACAAAGGAAAACATATTGAGACATTATGTAATATGAGTTCTCCTATATAGTAGTGAATGCTGGTCAAATGAAAAAGAGACTTGAAGCAACACAAATAAAATATTTCATCCAAAAGCTAATCTAAGCAAAGTATTAAGAAACAGGAAATTTTCATTTGAAACAAAGAAAAATGTTAAAATCTTATGCAATATCAGTCCTTGCTTAAAGCAGAGAATGTTGGACAATTTTCTTAGAAGAAGAAGAGACTGGAGGCAACAGAAATGAGGTTTTACAGAAGGATGCTGAGAATACGATGAACCAAACATACGAGCATGAACAACGTCTTACAGAAAATAGAAATAAAAAGAACATTTATACTTAATATCAGAAAGAGAGTAATTGAAATATCTATGACACAAGGATGAAAGAAGGCTTGATTCTCACAGGATAAATTGAAGACAGGAACATAACTTACCTAGTGAGCTTGAGTAAAGTTATAGCAGAATAAGTTTTAGGTGAGAAAAAAAAAATTTTAAGTGCTACAAGGACAGGAAATTGTGAAGAGCCATGATCGCCAATGTTTTGAATGACATGGCACATTGAAGAAGACAATAGGCATAACATAACTGTTCATAATGATTCCAATTCTACCTGAATTAACTATTACTTCTTATTCTTATGGTTGTTGTTTATGTTAACTTAAAATCTAAGATCCCTTTCTTTCTATATATGCATTTTTGCTTTCACTCTTTTTCTTTTTTTTTTCTAGCCTTATACCCTCTACTTTTTCTCCCTCACATTTTCCCCTCTTGCACTTCCTCACTTTCCCAAATTTTTCCAGCTTATTATTATTATTATTACTACTATACAGCAGGGCAACAAAGTGACAGTTGGGCACAAAATACACAAATCCCAATATCCTGATCATTAAACTCAGTCTGATAAATGTATACCAGACACATTATTATTATTATTATTATTATTATTTAGATTTTGCAATCAGAATGCATAACAGGTGTTATGCATGGATTGAGCTAAGGATTGAGCAAATACTACACTTTTAGCATAGGTCAGTCAGTCAGTTAAGTGCCATATATGATACATGCTTGGGCAATCAATGTCTCAAAATAGACATGACTGACTTGGCAGAAGATTATCCCACATAGGTTGCCATTACTTTCTGCAGTAGACTGGTTGCCAGCCAAGGCTATAGAACCCAATCTGTCCTGTTATTTAACCCATAACTGGAAAGAAGAGACAGATTACTAATTTCCCAAGAATATTTGCATGTAAGTGAATACAAGGAATTCAACGGGAATTCAAACTTGACTCCCCAATTTTCTTGTTCAAGCCAATAGCCCCTGCACCACAACGCACATTCTGAGCATAGGCAGAAAAGTATAATGATCATATATAAAATAAACAGAATAATAACACTGTTTAAAAAACTGAATAGGCTATTTTATCTGTTTTGAGAAAATAGACAACAAATTGTGTTTTACAACTAGGAATATATTATATCTGAGATCATCAGCAGCATGGTTATGTGAGCTGTGTAAGCAGTGCTTGAACAATATGGATTATGTGGTCTGTGACTGTTATCTCCAGTGGGTGCACCTAAAGTCTATTGGCAAGAGAACCATGCTCAAGGAAAAATTTTGTATTTGCGGAGACTGTTATAACTGAAGTTATTAAAATATTCAGAGACGTCTATATTTCTTTTAATAATTGATGATGAATAAATGATTTTAATTTGTGTTTTAACAATTGATGGTGGAAAAGATTTTAAATTGTCTTAGCAATTGATAGTGAAATTAAATAAATTTTTGTATTAAATCTGTGTATTGTTATTTTAAATATTCCCTGGCAAAATAGCCTGGAGGTTTATTTTACTGGTCCTAATAAAATAAGCTTAAGAGCATGTTTGTCTATTTTACTGGGGGCCAGTAAAATAGCCTCTTCCTTTAAAAACAGTCAACAATTACCTCCCTTCTATTTTTGACAGCAAAAGTATTTTTTTTGTACTTCAATTTAAAACTAGGTTTCATTTAATTTTAAACAAATCTTTCCCAGAAGTAAATGACATTTAAAATAAAGCTAAATTCATTTTTTTATCACCCTTAGATCATGATGTTCTAATTATCAGTGAGAAGCAATAAACTTAGAACAATTGAGAACAGGCAAACTTGAACCAGTAACAAGTTATGAGAAAAGCTAATGTTGCATATGGTCTAATAGATAAACCTAATTAAACACAGTTGTCATCAAAGATAGTGTCCAAAAAATAATTCTTTAATCTTTTTTTTTCAAGTCAACATAAACTATAAGTATTCAAGAGATGAGAAAACTTTAGAAGGAACCAGAAACCTAATCCTAAACAGGAAACAAGGGATAAACTTCTACTCCTGTTCAATAGACAGGGAAGGAGTGTGATAGGTTCACCTATCATCAGGTTTTCACCTATCTCTAGTGCAGCCTGTTCTAGGTTCAATTTCTTTTTCAGCCTATACTATATTTGTTACATTGAACATAGTTATGAGTTCATATCATTTAGACTAGTAACAATTTGAAAAGAAGATTGTCCAGCATTCCCTGTTTTAAACAAGGACTGATATTACATAAGATTTTAACATTTTTCTTTGTTTCAAATGAAAATTTCCTGTTTCTTAAATATTTGGCTTAGCTTTTGGAGGGAATATTTTATTTCTGTTGCTTCACATCTCTTGTTCATTTGTGAGGAGATTGACCAGCATTCACTGCCATATAGGAGGATTCATATTACATAAAGTTTCAGTATGTTTTTCTTTGTTTCTAATGAAATTTATAGTAAATAAATAATGTTGGATAAAAATCCATTCAAATATATATTACATATGTAATATTTTTTTACAGAGAACACAGATTTTCTGTTTCACTTCTGATTTTTATTTTATTTTTAATTATTGTTTGATATTATTGAAAAAAGTAAATCTCTTCTCTCTTCCCATGCAGACTAAACACTTGAGGAAGACTGCAGAATGAATTTGTCAAAATATTATTGTAATGTAAAGTAATTGAAATGAGAAATCTTTAGAAGGAATCAGAAACCTAATCCTAAACAGGAAACAAGGGATAAACTTCTATTCCTGTTCAATAAACCTGGAAGGAGTGTGATAGGTTCATCTGTCATCCCGTTTTCACCTATCCCTAGTGCAGCCTGTTCTAGGTTCAATTTCTTTTTCAGCCTATACTATATTTGTTATGTTGAACATAATTATAAGTTCATATCATTTAGACTAGCAACAATTTGAACCAAGGACAAAATACAGTTTACCAAATGCAAAATACATTTATTGATATGCAAACCTTTGCATGTTTTCATCAGACTGAGATATATGTATGTGCAAAGTGTGTGTGTATTGGCAAGAGTGTCCCTGTCACATATGTGTGTTGATATGAGTAAGCATCTATGCGATCCATGAGTGTGTGTCTGTGTATGGGAAAGAGCCTGTACTTATCTACGAGTTAGAGGATCTGGTGTTGCTGAAGTGGGTTGTTATCAGTTTTTGACCTGGCCATCAGTGTAAGTTAGCACTCTGTGGGGTGTGTTCTTGAGCATCTGTTCCTTTTGGCAGGTAGAATAAAAATCCTCTCTAATTCATTTTTTGACTAACTATTTATGATGTAGTGTGTGGACATAGTTTGAGAGCAAAACTTCACACCTACTTGGTGATTTAAGTTAAATGTTTGCACCAAGATATGTGTGGTGAATTAAGGAGAAAGGAAAATGTATTTTTCAACCCATCGTTTTTTAGTCTGCTACAGTTATAACTGATCCATATTCTAAGGTTTAGAAAAAGACTTGCAAAGACCTTGGAATAATCGAAAATTTGAGAAAACTCAAAACCATATAAATGATAACATTATTAAAATAAGCTCTTTGGGGAGTACCGGAATATTAAAAAGACTTACTGTTACATGATCTCTAGCAAATGCTACTAGTTGCTACTAGTGTTATAAATCACTGAGTACAATTAACTTTATCATTTGCAGTTCTCAAATCGGAATTCTTTTTTTTCCAAATTCTAAATAATGCTATAGCAAATTTTGCAAAATATAGGTTAACTATATACAAATTAGGCAAGCAATCTCTGATTTTGAAACTACTGTTTCCAAATATTGGTTTATAATAAAGACCGCTATCATTTTAAACTACTTAACCAGAAACTCTTTGTCACAGAGCTATCATCTGCAAATCTGTGTATGCACAGATTTGTTGTCTCAGTCAATAATCTTTTCTCATAAAACCATTCAAGCTGTTTATATATTAGTAGTAAAAATGTTTGCTCACTTTCTGAATTATTTGCAGATCACTGCTTGGCTCAGTGGAACAATCAATATAACATATGCTTGCTATAGATTTTTATTATTATATTAATATTCCAACATAAAAAATGCTAATATATATATATATATATATATATATATATATATATATATATATAGACAGCAACCTTTCTTTTAAATATGTTTCACTGAATATGACAGACAAGAAATATTTGATTAATATGTATATTTATATATAACTATACTGAAAAGTTCTTGTACCAACCAAAAGGGATCAAAAATAATTATTATGTTTGATCATTTGATTATCACCTTCTTTTATATATATATATATATATATATATATATATATATATGAGATAATGCATATATATTTTTATGTATCAAGAACAATATTGGGGAAATTGTATGACAAAATGGAAAAAGTTTACTTTTTTTATCATCTTTTCACCCAAAGCAAGGCAAGACCACCACTGGTGGAGAGAGGGTTACAGTGAGAGAAAAAACAGGGTACATGATATGTTGAAGAAATTATAAGAGATGAATGGTAATCAAGTACATAGAAGATGGAAATTAATGTTGCATTTAAACTTTTGAAGATTGTATCTATTTGGGAAGCAAGCAAATGGAAGGGACATTTTTATGACATGTTTCATCCTAAAGGATCAACAGATCAGGGAGAAGTGTGCATCGGGTGATAGGCAAACCTATCTACTCCTATTGAAGAAGAAAATGTAAATAAATAGAAAATAAAAGTTCATAGTTTTAGGCAGGGACATTAGATGTATGTTGTCATTGCCAACACCCACTTACATCTGAGCATTATAATCATCATCATCATCCCTCCCTATTCTCTTTCTCCCCACTTGGTGGTGGTGATAAAGATGGTTGTGAATCAAAGAGAGTTTAATGAGGATATTCATGTAAATTTGATTTTGATGGACTACTCTGCATGACAAAGAAGCATTCACACTTAGCAGGAAGTGCCTCCCTAATGGTTCAAAGGGGATTGAGACAGATAAGATCTAACAAACCTTACTGCATCAGGTTGAGGGATGCTTGGTCTGTCAAGGTCCATCTTGGTTATGCCTGTCCAACGGGTGCTGCTCTCTTCCATCAGTTTGGCCATTGGAATCATGTAGATCTTTACCTATTTTGTCATTGAGGTTTTTGTTAGAAGTCTATCAAACCTTGTTGAATCAGGCTTTTGGATGCTTAGTTTGTCTAGATCCACCTTGGTTACACCAGCCCAACTGGCACTATACACTTCTGCCAGTTTGGTCATTTAGGTTGTGTAGATCTTTGCCTATTCTGCCTTTTGGGGTCCTGGTTACACCAGCCCTACTTGCTCTACTCTCTTAAAAGTATAGAGTTGAAGTAGACTTTAGAAGAACCAGAAACCTAATCCTAAACAGGAAACAAGGGATAAACTTCTACTCCTGTTCAACATAGAATCAAAGGAGACAAAGGATTAGTAATCAAGCTGATTTTTCCTGATTTGAAACAGAATTTATGACTTATTTTCAATGATTTTTCCAGTTGCAAGAAAATACATGACTTCAAACTCATATTTTATAATCAGTTATCAGCATGAAGTCAGAAATATGAATCTCTTGCCAGATTTGATTAATTTATAATTCCACACAAAAGTATTTTATGCTTGTGTTTATTGCTGCATTAAAGTTCTGTTAATTTAAATTTCCAAAAGTTTTAGGTACTTGAAATCCTTTGTGAAATCCTCACAAACAATTTCAGTTAAATATGATCCAAGAATTCATGATAGTGACTAATTTTAAATAAGCTATGATGCAATAAACAGACAGTTCAAAACCACAATAACTTTGTTCTATTTAGGTTTGTTTTCTATAGGAATTAGCTTAATATCCCATCCTTCAGACAGATTTTCCAGTTAAGAAAAAATTAAGGAAATTACCAAATATTTTGACCAGCTAGTTAAAAATGAATGTGTGCATAAAATAGTAATTATTGACATAGAAAGAGGGAATGATATAGAGAGTTCAAATCCAGGTTTAGTTTATTATATTCACCATGATACAAATACCTTTGGGAAAGATATGAATACATCTCTTCTTCCTCAACTATGATGGCATACTGTGCACTCTTGCCTTGATTACCAATCAGTCTAGGAAAAGGACAATTCTAAATTCAAATCTGCAATGGTATTAGAACTGATGCAATGGCCAATCCACCCACCTAGTAGGATGGCAATATTTAATGGCTAAAAAGGCAAAATTCTCTATCTAGCAGAGCTAAACCAGCACATAACAATTTGGTTCATCAAGAGGATTAAAGTGAGTTGAAAATGTTTTAAGTTCAAGAAAACATACAAGAATCTGTGATGACAACTGGAAACTTACTGTATATTTATTATCAGGATTCCAAACTCTATGTATGAAATGAGTACAGACTGAAAACAGCATCTTAGTATTTACATATGTTTTACTAGCAGTATAGCCCGGCGTTGCTCGGGTGTAATGCAAGCTTTAAAACTAATCCATGGTCCTGGAGCTCAGACTCATTGGACGTTGGCATGAAAGACTAAAAAGTAATAGTTGTTTCCAGTTAAAGCGAAATCATAGACTGAAAGAAAACTGAATGGATGTAAGTCAAATTTTGATTTCCTGGTATCGATATCAAATAAGTTTTTTTCGTCATAAACTAAAATTTGAAGGCTAAATAAGTCCTCTGAGTAAATGGTATCATGGCTGAGACTAAAAACTACAATTATACCTACTTAGAGCCAAACCCAAAACAAAAATAAAAGGGCTGAAAAAATATAGACATACAGGCAGATAAACAGACACACACACA
This sequence comes from Ascarosepion bandense, assembly GCA_037127315.1. NCBI lineage: Eukaryota > Metazoa > Mollusca > Cephalopoda > Sepiida > Sepiidae > Ascarosepion > Ascarosepion bandense. Next base: position 7,404,383 of record JBBBDQ010000499.1, read on the forward strand.
CAAACATCTTACCTTTTATATATATATATATATATATATATATATATATATATATATATTATCGATTTTCTGCACTATTGTATGAACTGCAATCTTGAAACTTCTGAATATTGTTTCTTATGCCTTTGTCTATGAGTGTATCAAATTTGATTCAAATCGGACCACTCCTTCTATAACCCGATATTCTTGATTATCGATTTTCAATATTTATCGGGGGTACCTTGATACAAAACCTAACTAAGAACACTCGCAGACGCTTATAGTACAACTGTGTAAATTTTCAAGAAAATCAGTTCAGCCGTTTTGGAGTCTATAGGTAATGGATACACACACACAGACACACACACAGACAAAGTTCCATTTATAAATAAGTTTAGATTTAGATTTACTATGCGGGCATTTTAAGAGTACAAGTTTTACATGAGGTTACAGACCATAAGACAAAAGGGAAGAAATCACAGCAGCTACAATGACAAAACTCCAAACAGACCTTCTACAACACTATTTACATTATTCGGACTATTGTCTTCATCTTTGCTGCCATGTTTACGACATTTTGGCTGTTGTACGTTCTGGCCTTCTTCAGGTGCTAGGGTTTTCTAACCAAACCCTTTAAAGCAAAAATGAGGACAATAGCCAAAAAAAATGTAAATAGTGTAAATACTAACTCATTTCAGAAACACAGACAGACCCTCTACAAATTCTTTGCTCCTTGTCTTTGACAAAGAGTTGGTGCCTGATTTCACTAAATGCACTTCTCTCACCCTTTATATTTAGGTCTCTGTCTGAGTCACATTGCCCATGCTACAATTTCCAGCCAACTGATTTTGAATGATACCTGGGTCATTTTGCCAGTCAAACCTTGATTTCTCAAATTATTTCAAGGTCAAATACTTTGCATTTGTCCAAGAGAAGCTATGCATGAATGAGTACCTCTCTGATTTTCAACTCCAAAATTGGTGAAGGTAATTGGTCATATTCTCAGTAGCAACTCATGGGATTAATGATGATTAAAAAATAATTGTCTTGGACAAGTAAGTAAAATAAGCAATTCACTGTTATCTTATTTATTTTATCCAGGTTATTATATATATATATATATATAGTTGTAAATAAAACTTGCGATGACTTTAGGTTATCGGAACTGACAGCGGATAATTTCAAATGTTTAGTTTTTGTGCAGGGCCTAGTATCCAATAAAGACAGTGAAATGAGGAGAAGAATGCTAACTAAGCTTGAAAGTGAACAAAATATCTCACTGCAAAAGCTTGCGGATTTTTGCCAGCAATGCGTCAGTATCAAAGAAGATGCTAAAAAAATTGAAGAATCCGGGGTAGCAAGCATAAAACAAATTAATAGGAAGTCACGTTTTCGGTCTCTGTCTCTGAGACGGAAGTATCACTCTCCTATGGGAAGTGGGAGGAAGTACAAAAAAAGACCCCCTCCCAAAAGCTTGTTACAGCTGTGGTGAATGGCATTGGTACAGTGATTGTCCATTCAAACGCAAGACTTGTAGAAACTGCAAAAGACAATGTCACAAAAAGTCCAAATGCAGATTCAAAGACAAGAGTCACGTGAAAATAACAAGAATGGAAGAACTAAACCAGAATATAAGAAAATATTTACAAGTAAAAATGCTAAACCAACCAATAAGAATGCAGCTTGATTCCGGATCTGATATATCGATAATAAACGTAAAGATGTGGAAGAAACTAAATAAACCATCGTTAATGAAGGCAAACAAGGTTGCTAGAATGGCTTCAGGTAAAAAAATCAAGTTTGAAGGAGAACTGATTTTGAATGTAAATTTCAATAATCAAACAAGAAGATTAAAAATGTTTGTAATGAAAGGAACTAACAACTTGTTTGGCACGGATTGGATGGATAAGTTTGACTTGTGGGATTTGTCTATAAGTGCATACTGTAAAAATATCAACAAAAAGACTGATGAGATAAAAAAATTAAAGACTGATATAAAAAAGCATTTCCTGAAGTGTTTTCAGATGGTTTAGGGAGGTGCACAAAAACAGCTGCGAAAATTCGACTAAAGAACGACGCACAACCAGTATTTGAGAAATTAAGCTCAGACTCTTTGGATGTTGGCACGAAAGACTAAAAAGTAATAGTTGTTTCCGGTTAAAGTGAAATCATAGACTGAAAGAAAAATGAATGGATGTAAGTCAAATTTTGATTTCCTGGTATCGATATCAAATAAGTTTTTCGTCATAAACTGAATTTTGAAGGCTAAATAAGTCCTCTGAGTAAATGGTATCATGGCTGAGACTAAAAACTACAATTATACTTACTTAGAGTCAAACCCAAAGCAAAAACAAAAATAAAAGGGCTGAAAAAAATATAGACATACAGGCAGATAAACAGACACACACACAAACATCCTGCTTTTATATATATATATTATCAATTTTCTGCACTATTGTAATAACTGCAACCTTGAAACTTCTGAATATCATTTCTTATGTCTTTGTCTATGAGTGTATCAAATTTGATTCAAATTGGACCACTCCTTCTATAACCTGATTTTTTCGATTATCGATTTTCGATATTTATCAGGGGTACCTCGACACAAACCCTAGCTAAGAACACTCGCAGATGCTTATAGTACAACTGTGTAAATTTTCAAGAAAATCAGTTCAGCCGTTTCGGAGTCTATAGGTAACAGACACACACACACACACACATGCAGACAAAGTTTCATTTATAAATAAGTTTTAGTTCTCAGGTTTTCCCTGATCTAGTGAAATAGACCCTGTTAGGGTCCCAGATATTGGCAAACAGTGAACTCCCAAACAAAAATCAAAACTTCAGGAAAATAGGGTTGGATATATAAATTATCATCTAAATTACACAAAAATATACTGAAGTACCACAGAGTAAATTTATTCAATAAAATTGCCATTGGCTTCATTCACGGTCTGCAGATGATTTCAGACTCTCCTGCCTTTTTTCTAGATGGTCTACTTGTTTAAGTTGATGAATGCTGCCATAATTTTTGCCTTCACTTGATCTTTGGTGTTACAAGAAGTTTTGTTAGTTTCTTGCTCAACTGCACCCCATACATAATAATCAAGGGGTATGCAGTCTGGAGACTTAGTTGACCAGATGTAAGGGATTATGTGGTCACAGAAACTGTCTGTCAGCCATGACTGGACTTTCCTGCTTGTGTGGCATGGTGCAGAGTCCTGTTGCCAGATATGTCTGGTCTTCCAGCAGCCATCCTATTGACCTAAGACAGCACTACCTCCTCAAGACATGTGATGTAGGCCTCTGACTAAATGAATTTAGGAGTTGAGAATACTCTTATGTGTTTACTGTCTGCCTCAGTGAAATAGAAAATCTTGTCAAATTTGAATATTTTTACTTGTACACTCTTACTTCTTTAAATAAAATACATAATTCATATTTATAATTGTTATTACATTATTTTGTTAAGTTGTTAAGCTCAAATATTTAATGATGCAATAAAGAAATTCCCACGGGTATTTTATAGCTATGGAACTTGCCATAAGCTTATTCAATCATTAATGTAAGAATTAATATTCATCAGAATATTCAAATAGAAAATCCATGAAACTTTTGTGTGTACTGTTAGTTAATAAGGATTGGCAATAAATCATCTAAGAAATCCAGATAATCTTTCATCCTGGGTATGACAATAAACTACATTTGGACAGAAGGCCTCTGATCAGGAAGTTTTGAAGAGTATAGAACCACCTCTTGCTGTCCATCCTAACCCATTGTGGTAGCAACTGTCAGGATACCAGCTGTGGGTTAATAGTTAAAGCCAAATTGGGGTCAAAACATTATGAAAGTATAACAAATTTTATAGTAAAAATACCAGCAATACATTTTCACAGTAAAAAAAATTACCAGCAATATACTTTTGTAAAAAAATTTACCAGTAACACTTTTTTGTAGAAGAAATTACTACTGCTCCCCACCAAAATTAAATTTCGGTATTAAATGACCCATAAGTAGTTGATATGCTGCTAAACAAACAAACAGATAATCTTCATATTTTGTCATGTAATGTTCTTGTTTTTCAACATTTAATTAATTTCCATTTTGACAAAAAAATTAACTGAATACTAAGGTTAATTTTTACCTGTGAAGGAATAATTGTGGTTATCATTATGACAGTTGAGAATTAACTATGGATCAGTTATAAAAGATTTAGTACAGAATAGAATAGGCTGCATTGGAGATAGTTTCACACAACACCACAAATCCCTACAAAACCAAAATGCTTACCAGAAAGATTAAGTCATGTTCTTAAATAGTATCATCAGATTGAGACTTTCATATGCATGTCATAGATGGTACCAAACTCATTCATAAACATCTAAACTGTCATCTTTGTACAACATTTGCAATATTTCTAAGATCAATAGTTAAAAATGGCTTTCGGTGAGTGAAGTCAGTGTGTATTAGCAAAAACATCCTTCTTTGAACATTGTGAACTGGCACTACAGAATCACAAACAAATTGTACCAGATAATAGAAACCACATCACTTGAGAATATTCAACAGCAGCAATATTTAAACTAGATATTATATGTAACTTGAAGAGAAAATAATGATAACATCAAGATACTGATGTTCAATACTGGCAAGAGTAATAACAGATACTGAACTTGAGAAGCCTATTTTCATTAAAAATTTCATTAAAAGATAGATTTTATAAATTTCAACTAAAAATAGTAATAGCTTCTCAGTCAATAAATGCTAAATGTTTCCTTGTAGGGAAATGGCTAATATTGTCATTACTATTACCATAGGTTAGGTATTAATGTAGATAATACCTAATAACCTAAATTGTCAGATCTGGTGGAGGTGGAGCTTGTTTGAACTCTTCAGGTATAGGTTAATTAATGTTAGTGAGTGACTAGAATGTTATCCTTGACCCCCAAGATAAATATCTTGGGCACTAGAGCTTCCCATGTTAACATTAGGAATTATATGAACAAGGTCTTCTCAACAAGTTTTGAGATATAAATTTGTATCAGTGACTGCTTTGGATTACTAACAAGTTATTTGAATAAAGTGATATTAACATCCTATCATATATACACTACTGGTCATAATTATTAAGCCACCCCAGTTTTTTAAAGAAAATGATGTATTTCATACTATTTTCAGTATTTATTGCCAAGTAGATAATTCTAAATGAAAATAGAATGGTTTTACAAGGCAAGGAAGCAAAGATGAACTCATTTGAATCAACCTAAATTTTCTTCATTCTTTCATTGATGAAACTGCAATATAAGTAATTATTAAATATTTATAAATTCATATGATGCATATGTTATTTTGCAGTATTAACAAAAGAACCATTCTATTTTCATTTACAATTATTAACTTGACAATAAATACTAAAAAATAGTATGAAATACATCATATTTTTAAAACACTGGGATAGCTTAATAATTTTGACCAGTCGTGTATATGAGGGCATAAGTTTCTATATTTCAAATTACTGATCCAAAACCTGGTCTTAACCAAGTATTAATATGTAGAGGTAGAATTAGAATAATGACACTGGAAACTGAACATTTTATTACTTAATAAATGCAATTTCTATTTTTGGCATGAGATTTTTGCAGTGTTGTCCTGACTTGATATCTCAGCTTCAGTCACTTTCCCACTGCCATAATGTAGCCTCCCTATGCCTTTTCTAAAATTATTTTCATGATAATTGTTCTGAAAATTGTTCTAGTACTTTAGTACTTCAACTTTATGAAGTACCAAAGTACCGGATGAAACCAATCTATCCTGATATTCAACCTATATCTGGAGGGAAAAGAGATGGATTCATACCTTTCCCAAGGGTATTTTCACATCATTGAATGCAACAAATTCAACTGAAATTCGAACTCAGCTCTTTGATTTCTCATTCCAAGCTGATATCCATTGCACCACAATGCACAGGACAGATTGGATTCTATAGCCTTTGTTGATAACTAATCTACCACAGAGAAAAAAATTGCAACCTACTGTGGAAAATCTTCTGCTTAGTCATAGATTAAAAGTGTGTATCCCATATTGCACTTAACTGACTGACTAGATTGGCAGCTAGGTCTCATCATTTTATGGTAGAAATTTCTACATGTAACCGTAAGTTTTATGCTAAAAGTTTCTTCTTTCACACTTCTCACTGATGGACATTTCTTCTAGCTTCTTGCTTTTGAATCAACTTTGACCTTCAAAAATTTAAATCCAATATCATTCATTATCTTTTGTTTTCTTAATTCTTGTTACTTTATTGTTTCTTATTCCTTAATAATCTTCTCTTTTTCTCATTTTTTTTCTTGCATTTTAGTAGCTTTATTGCCTTGCTTAGAGTGAAATGATTAAAAAAGTATGTAAAAAAAATCTATTTAGTAATCCATTTGAAGAAAGTAGTAAAGTATTAATATATGTTAAATTTTGGAGATGTCACATTATCATTATTATATGCCTTTCTATTGGGTTAGAAGCGATTTTGCAATGAATTTCAAAGACAATATATGGATATTTGTCCATAGATTTATTCAACCTCACATGTGTCATTTTGTTCCTTACACCATCTTTGAAACTGCATCATGATTCCATCTTCCAAAAATTTGCCATCTTTTTGGGTGATGAACTGATCCTTAGTAATTTTTACAGGATTCTAAAAACCTAAAGTTCTTCACATTAAGAGAATTTTGTAAGGATCTAAATAAGTGATAATCTGAATTTTGTAGGGATCTAAATAAGTGATGATCTGAAAGTACAAGGTAAGGAGAGTGCAATGAGGGTAGTATGACATTCCAGTTAAGCAGTACCAATTTCTGCCAAGTCTGCAAGACATTTCTGATTTGGTAATTCCAGATGCCTTTCATTGATTGTTGCCTTTAATTGGTCTAATTGAGAACAGTACATAATGCTCTTTAATAATAATAGTACCTTGTTTAATTTTCTCCAGGACCTTTTCACTTCATACTGTTGTAAACAATTCACTTTTCCTCACCTTGGATCATTATTTTAAGAAATAAGTATATTTTAGAGAGTTTGAGTAGAGAATTATAGATGGAAATGTGGTCCATTAAATTACTTATGCTAAATTGTGAGGCACTCAAATATCACAGCAATTCACATGTCCAAGTGTTTTCAAATGCCTTACAACATTCATATAAGATATGAGGAGTATTTCTGTGATATTATGTGACCTGAATTAGATTTAATCAGTATTTGGATTTGGTCATTATCTATAACTACAGAGCTGCTAGAACATTCTCGGTCATTCAATTTCCACTTCTGAACTTAGTCAACCACTTACAAGCAGTACTCTCAACTCTAGCACTATCTCCATAAAGAGAACATATCATTTTTGCTGTTTGTACAGCATTTTTCCTTTCCAGAATCAAAAAAGTATCAAATGATTTATCTTCCATTTTTTGTGTTATTATACAAACATTTAAAATGCACTATCTACACATAAATTGTATAGAAAGATGCACTGAAGTATTACTTTTCTGAATATGTATATCTATATATATAAAAGGCAAGATGTTTGTGTGTGTGTCTATCTGTCTGTCTGTATGTATGTATGTCCTTTATACAAATCCACACTTTTTATCCGATTCTCACCAAACTTCACACAAATATTCTTTAGGATTCCAGTCAGGTCATGGGCTACTTATTTTTTCTGATTCCCCCGATATTAGAAATTGATACTGCAATCCAATCAGGTCTGATCAAGATCAGGATTTCAGCCCTTTTATCATGGTTCTTGCTACAGAATTTGCTCTTTGGTAAAATTATAGTTTTTAGTTTCAAACATTAATAGGTCTTCTCAAACAACTCATTATCCCCGATATCGGAAATCGATACCCCCAATATTCTATCAAATCTGATCAAAAACCAATATTCAGTCATCAATATGGCTCATTTTCTCCAATTTTAATCTTGATGGGTACAATAAGTTTTCATGGACTTACTTAGGTTAGTTTATCCTTGGATGACTTATTTGACTCCGATATTGGAAATCAATACCTCGATATCCTATTGGGTCTGATCAAAATCAGGTTTTCAGCCCTTTTATTTTGGTTTCTGCTTCAGGTTTTGCACTAAGTAGGTATAATTGTAGTTCTTAGTCTCAGCCACGATACCATTTACACAGAGGACTTATGTAGCCTTCAAAATTCAGTTTGTGATGGAAAACTTTTTTGACATCAATAACGGAAATCAAAATTTGACTTACATCCATTCAGTTTTCTTTCAATCTACGGTTTCGCTTTGACTGGAAACAACTATTGCTTTTTAGTCTTTCATGCCAATGTCCAAAGCGTCTGAGCTACAGGATCATGGATTAGTTTTAAAGCTTTCATTACACCCAAGCAATGCCAGGCTATACTGCTAGTATATGATAAATTTCAGTCATATATAAAATCAAATCATGTGTTCTAATGGCATCTATTAAAAAATACTACATGCTTTTGTTCCAACCCAATATATATATATATATATATATATAATTGAATACATAGATTGAAAACTGAGAAGGTAATAGAATAAGTAAAGAACAATTGGGAAAAGTGTCTTTAATCTGTTTCACTTTAAGCGTTTTTAAAAACAAAGAGACAGTATACTTAAATTAAAAATGATTTTCCTACTTGTTCTTTACTTATTCTATCATATATATATATATATATATATATATATATAATTGACAATCCATACACAAATGAGTTATAAAGTTGCATTGGAATGTCATTTTTCAGAATATGCAGATATCATAAATTTCAGTTATATGTGAAATAAAATGGAGTTTTTCAAATACGACCTATGTTCACAGGTTTGTACACTAACTGGAATTCTTTTGTCCTGTAAGATGAACCTGATATCTTAGTCCATTGTGTGTCAGTGATTTGTTCTTCTTGTACACTTGATCAAAAATTGGAGAACATTCATCATATTTTATGTGACAATGGATATCCTACGAATGTCATTAAATATGTGATTGAGCATAAGATTAAAACACTTCAAAGAACTGGCAGTTTTTGGTCCCAGCCTTTGTTCTGCTTATTTGAAATTACCATAGTAAGATTAGAAGAATCAAATTCTCACTGACAGGGTGTCAACTTGCATTTCATCAGGTTTTTCGACTGTCAGGTTACATGTTGCTTTTGAGGAAGGGCTAATTCAGTATATCCCTCTTTTGTCAAAGATGGTTTGTCCTACTTTCAAAGCAGTTCAATTATATACAAATCCAAATGTCAGTGTGAAGCTGAATATGTGGGATAGACCAATCAGAGACTGGAAACCTAAATTTGTCAGTATATTCCTGTTTATTTCCTTGGCAATTTGAGTTACTTATCAAGGATGACTCAGTCTGCACATGATTCGACTTTAGTCCAGCACTTGCTTGACAACCCAGATTGTGTGAGGAAATATGTAAACGATTCTTTCACAGTTTTGCTCAGAGCTCAGTCCACTCATCATTTATGTGTACTTGAAGCAGTTCATGTAAAATTATATCAGCTGGGTCTGTGCAAAAATGTAGCATTTTATTCACTCATTTTGTTTATTTGGAGAGTTGAGAGAAATATTTTTTACTTTCTATACTCATTTGGAACATTGGAATTATTTTTTTATTTGTGAATTATTTTGCTAATAAATTGTTTTAATTGTGTTTCATAGTTTTCCCTCCTCATCTATTTCCTTGTTTCATTGAAAATTGTCTCTTTTGTCATCATAATTAATGCCAATGTTTTTCTTCTGATGAATGGTTAGCTGGTAAGATTTCTAAAGAAAAAATGCCTTAGTGTTTTTACAAATCAATATATATATATTATATAGTCATCCGCAGACAGATCTTTTTCGCTGTATCACAGCTCATCAATACGGTTAGACATCTGATTGCTTTTTACCCAGGATTGAACCCCGACTGAATTAGCATCAGTCGACGTTTCTACCTCTGACCTATGGGCACTTGGTAGAAGGAGGCAGACTTTTTAGCATGTATATTATTATTATACATACCCAATAGCTGAGAGTGTTCTAATTCATTGCTGAATGAATGATGCGTAGATGCGAGAGTAGCTACTGTTTTTCAAAGTCTACCATTCATCCAGAGTGCTCAATCAGGGTTTGAGAGCGTAAATAGTCATCTGCAGACAGATAACATGTCACTCAATAAACCCAGGCCTAACTAGTAAAACAACAACTTTTTGGCAAAATTCAACTTTATTCATCATCTCCTTCTATGGTGATACACTGATTCCAATGCTTCCCTAACAATTGTAGAATGATTTGTCTTTGGTCTCAAAATACACCCCAGTTTCTAATATCACTTTTTCATTGGAGCCAAATCTCATTCCCTGGAGCATTCTTTTGATGTCTGCAAACAGCCGGTAGTCACTGGGGACCGGATCTGGAGAATAGGGTGAATGCAGAAGCAATTCGAAGTGCAATTCATGTAGTTTTGCCATTGTTGCAATAAACTTGTGACAATGCATTGTCTTGGTGAAAGATCCCTTTTTCTTCCTTCATTTGTGGCTTTTTTTTTGGCGATTTCTTCCTTCAAATGCACCAATAATGCTATATAATATTTACTATTGATGGTTCTTCCTTTCTCAAGGTATTCGATGAACAAAATACCTTGCGCATCCCAAAATACAGAAGCCAAAACATTGCCTTCCATTTTTGGCCGCTTTGAACGGCTTTCACCTGCTGCTGTCCACTCAGCTAACTGCCAATTTGACTCTGGTGTGAAGTTGTGGATTCAGGTTTCATCCATTGTCACATATTTATGCAAAAACTTCTTGCTGCGTTGAAACAGTTGCAAACAACGTTCTGAATCGTCAACACAATATTGTTTTGATTGACTGTGAGCAAACGCGGCACCCACTTTGAACACAGCTTTCTCATTGACAAATATTCATGCAAAATGGTGAATACACTGCTTTCTGATATGTTCAACAACTCTGCTATCTCATGCAACTTCAACTACTGATTTTGGGCGACCTGAGAATTCAGCATCATTTGTATTTGTACGACCACATTTAAAGAAGCATACCACCTCTTAACTGTTGTTTTCAATAGAGCAGAGTCTGAATAATAGTTATCAAGTCATTGCTTTGCTTAAACAGTATTTTTTCCCATAAGAAAGCAATACTTTATCAACACATGAAATTCAGATTTTTCCATTGTTTTAAAAACTTGCAATGGTAACTTCACTTAAATATCTGTAATTTGTAAATTAATAATACGATTGGACCCAAATTTTGTCATGTGCCATTTGAAGGTTAGTACTTCATAAAAACCAAATGTATTTTTTATTAGTGGCACCATCTATGTGTCAGGCCCAGGACATATTGAGTGATGTGTTATATATATTAATTAGTTTTTGGTCATAATTAAATTAGACCAGTACCCAGTTGTATTAAAAACATTTATATTGTAGAGCTTTTAAATGATTTTTCATTTGGAAATGAGTTACTTCTACAACCTAGATTTCAACCTTTTGCTATCTTCAGGCAGATTTAAATTGCCTGAAGATACTATAAGTTTGAAACCTAGGTTGTGGAAATAACTCATTTCCAAATGAAATACACACACACACACACATACACACACACACACACACCCATATATATGTATATATATATGAAGAAAATATGCACTCTGGCAGTGTTTAAACCTGTGTTCACTTTGTAGGGGAAATCACTGTCTAAAAAGCACTTCAGTCAACTGATCCTTTGCATTAATGACATCAGATGCATGCTTTTAGTGTTTTCCTTTAAGAGCTGAAAAGAAAGACGCAAATCAGAAATAAATTATATTTTGAAAATAGAATCACATATTAAAGGGTTGGGTTTACTCAGAAAATATATTTTCTGCATGGATACCCATAAACAATAACAATAACATTTACTGGAAGAGTGACTCCCACTTTGTTTATTTCTTGTCTTATGCGTGTCCAAAATTCTGACTTTAAAATTTTTCTCTTCACGTTTCAATTTAGTCAAAAGGGCTAAACTTATAAAATGTATATCATATATATATATATATATATATATATATATATATATATATATATATATATACTAGCAGTATAGCCCGGTGTTGCTCAGGTGTAATGAAAGCTTTAAAACTAATCCATGGTCCTGGAGCTCAGACTCTTTGGACGTTGGCACGAAAGACTAAAACGCAATAGTTGTTTACAGTTAAAGCGAAACCGTAGACTGAAAGAAAAATGAATGGATGTAAATCAAATTTTGATTTCCTGGTATCGATATCAAATAAGTTTTTCCATTGTAAACTGAATTTTGAAGGCTAAATAAGTCCTCTGAGTAAATGGTATCATGGCTGAGACTAAGAACTACAATAATACCTACTTAGAGCCAAACCCAAAGCAAAAACAAAAACAAAAGGGCTGAAAAAATACAGACATACAGGCAGATAAACAGACACACACGCAAACATCCTGCATTTTATATATATATATTATCGATTTTCTGCACTATTGTAATAACTGCAACCTTGAAATTTCTGAATATTGTCTATGTTTTTGTGTATGAATGTATCAAATTTGATTAAAATTGGACTACTCCTACTATAACCTGATTTTCGATATCGAGGGTACCTTGACACAAAACCTATCTAAGAACACTCGCAGACGCTTATAGTACAACTGTGTTAATTTTCAAGAAAATCGGTTTGGAGTCTATAGGACACACACACACACACACACACAAAGTTCCATTTATAAATAAGTTTAGATTTAGATTATATATATATATATATATATATATATATATATATAATAAATATCATTAATCTCATTGTCAATATTGTTATCATTTTGTTGTTTTTTTATTCCTCAAATTTCATTAACAGACTTATTAAATCTCTTTTTATATATATATATATATATATATATATATATATTAGGAAGGGTGCTGAAAACTTCTCAACTTAGCTCTTAAAATCTGACTAAATGACTAAAAGATCCAATATTTAGATAAGGATTTCTTGGTTAGATTTAGAAGTTATCATCATGCCAAATCCCCCCACCACACACACACACACTTTTTCATCAGACTTTAGCTTTGATGTGGTGTAATTGTTTGCAAGCTTGTCCTGCTAGATCAGTTACAACTGAATAATGAGTTCAATCCTCACTAAATGATCCATATTTTCAGCTTTGCCACACCTAAAATATGCTTAGACAATCACCATCAGATTTTAAACTCAGATTAGGGAGAAAGGTAGCAGTCAGTTGAGAGTTCATCATTTGTATGTAAAGAAATATATTTATAAGCCTTCAAGTTAATACTAGCAGAACAATAAACATGATAGACCTAAGATCTATGGTGACTTAAAGGAATATGTTGACATAAATTCTAGAATAACAATAATAGTAATAATAAAACTTTATATAACTAGTATTCACATTCATTGATTGGCTGATTTAATAATTGGCTCTGAAGAACCCTAACTATACTGATTCACCTACAGTTAGTTGCAATTATTTTAGATATGTTTGCTGCTTTTATTGCAGAAAAGTAGCTCCTGGCAAACTTCTTGTTAATTTCATGAACATTAATTTGATTGAATTGAAATGTTAATTTAGAATTAGAATTTTGTACTGATTTTGTACTTATTGAATAGTTTCTAATTCATTTAAGAGAACTTATTTCTCTCTGCCTGTCTTTCTCTTTCTATCTACATCTCACTCTCTCTGTTGGCCTCTCTCTCTCTTTCTCCATCTGTCTGTCTCTCTATCTCACAGACTTATATATAGACACACTAATGAGGCAGTTCTGAAATGTTTTTATCTTGATCCATTTCCCAAAAGCTGACCAAACATCCAAATTTCTTCTTGGTCAGGTGGAAAATTTTTCAACATTATATAAATATTTCACTGCACTTTATAAAATAAATCATTACTTTAATGCATAGAATATATCTGTGATAAATTATATCAAGAAAACTTTACATTCTAATTAATGAAGAAATTTGTTAAAATCCCTAATTTAACTGCAAAAAATCAGAAAGAAAATCAAACTTACACCTAACATCAAGTGGATGTTAACCTCTACCATTACAAGAGCCAGATCAGGTCAAAAATGGAGTACTGCTGGTATATTTGAGCAGGAGCTTTCCAGTCCTCACGTTATAGTTTTGAATGAGTTCAAAAACGTCTTTGAGTTCTTGTCGAAAAAGAATTATTTTCCATCCTCCAACCTCTGTCTCACAAGCAGGATGTGGAAAATGCTCTATTCTACTACTATGGAAAGTACTCAGACAAACTATATTCCTATGTTCTGCCAGGTCTAACCTTTATGGATAGGACCTGCTATGCTACTTACATAGTAACAAACCAGTTACATTTCCTCTGTATTCTGTTTGTGTGAAGTAAGCTCAACTCAAACAGATTCTTCCTGCAAACCACTGCCTTGTGAAGCAAACTCCCTAAAAGATGTTTCCCTGATTACTACAATCTTAAACTGTTCAAGTCTAGAGGTAACTGTTATCTTCCCCTCCTATACATATAAAGTACCCCTTAACATAACACTCTCCACCTGGTCTTCTATAGCATGAACCTTACTGTAAAAAGAAACTTTTAAAAATGAAACCTTGGTTTAAACAAGATTTGAAATTACATAGCAGATTAATGAACTTGTACCAGATCTTGTTTCTTTAGCATAACAGAAAAACAAAGAAACCAACAGTAAAATCTCTCACAAATGACAATGATTTTAATTATCTAAATCTAAATCTAAACTTATTTATAAATGGAACTTTGTGTGTGTGTGTGTGTGTGTGTGTGTTTCCATCACCGGCTGAACCGATTTTCTTGAAAATTAACACAGTTGTACTATAAGTGTCTGCGAGTGTTCTTAGATAAGTTTTGTGTCGAGGTACCCCCGATAAATATTGAAAATCGATAATCAAAAAAATCGGGTAATAGAAGGAGTGGTCCGATTTTAATCAAATTTAATACACTCATAGACAAAGACATAAGAAGCAATATTCAGTAGTTTCAAGGTTGCACTTATTACAATAGTGCAGAAAATCGATAATATACATATATATAAAAGGCAAGATGTTTGCCTGTATGTCTATATTTTTTTCAGCCCTTTTATTTTAGTTTTTACTTTGGGTTTGGCTCTAAGTAGGTATAATTGTAGTTCTTAGTCTCAGCCATGATACCATTTACTCAGAGGACTTATTTAGCCTTCAAAATTCAATTTATTTGATATCAATATCAGGAAATCAAAATTTGACTTACATCCATTCATTTTTCTTTCAGTCTATGGTTTCGCTTTAACTGGAAACAACTATTGCTTTTTAGTCTTTCATGCCAACATCTTAAGAGTCTGAGCTCCAGGACCGTGGATTAGTTTTAAAGCTTTCATTACATCCGAGCAATGTCAGGCTATACTGCTAGTAGTATATAATAATATATTCTCTTTCTCTCTCTTCAAATCAGTAAAGCAAGTTAAGCACTAGGGAGGTTCTATAAAAAAAGTGCTAAACCAGCAAAATATATACCTGTAAATTAATCAAGTTGTATACAATGCAATGGTTCTCTGGTTACAGGTTTTTCAATGTTGTGATGGATCTGGTTACTGGTCTCTGGTTGCAATGATTCTCAGTGCAATGGTTCAATGGTTACAGGAATGCATCACCAACCTTCAGGGCATATAAACTTGACCACAATCAGATCAATGCTCATCAAGGCACAAATCTGATGAACTGGCCAAGTCATCTGCATGGAGCAACATCACTTCCCTTGATGCCTGTTGTAAGAGAGCTACTATATGACAGAAGACATCAAGGCTGACAAAAAAATGGTGTAAGATCAGGCCAAATGAACTAGAGGAGTGTGCTGTTGATTGATCACATTGGCATCCCAAAGAAGCCTGGCATTAAAAAAATGCAATATTCGAAGAAAACAGTGTCACCATCCAACTTTAGTATGGGTAACAACCAACAACTTACAGTTTCTCAACTGTATCAGATTTTGTTTATCCAGACTTGGTTTCTGAAGCCATCTCCAGATCCATTAATGCATTAGAAAACAAAATTTTCTTCACACCCTAAGGACAAGTATCTTATATATATATATATATATATTATATATATATATATGTCTCTTTATCACTCTCTCTCTCTATATATATATATGTCTATATATATATATATATGTATATGTTCATATATATGTCTATATATATATATATATATATATATATATATATATATATATATTTATTATAAATTATGTTTTAGAACATGTACATAATTTTTATATATATGTCCATGTCCTCTACAATCATATGGCTGTTTCGACGTTGGGCACCCAACTTCTCATCAGGAGGAATGGGCAAGAACTGAAATCATCCGCTGCCTATATTTGGTTCACTGTTGTTGTGGGGCTGGTTGCGGTTATTGATAATAAAGGGAATATGTCTTTCGTGTTGACTGTTAGACTTTTGAAGAACTTGGTGTGTAAATGTTAAAGTGGTTGATTAATAGCATTATCTGTTAGAATCTTCGTTTTTATTGGTCGGGTACATCTTTTGGTTAGAATTTTGAGGAACCTGGTGTGTGGGTGTTGATTATTTGGTCAGTTTTGTGTGTGTGTGTGTGTGTGTGTGTGTGTGTGTGTGTGTGTGTGAGTTTTTTTTGAGATTAGGGAACCCATCTTGTTTGTTGACCTTAAGAATTTTTAGGACAGTGGTGTGGTTAGCTAGTGCTTGACAGATTTTATGTATTCTTTTTTATCACTGGGTTCCTGAGATAGACGTGATAGGAGTGGGGTGTTTTTTCCTTTTTATTTTTACTTTTTCCAGTATGAAATATTTTTGTATTTAAGTAAGTTTTTTATGGGTAGGTTACTAATCTGATTCAGAATGTTAAACTTTGCTTTAGAATTTAGTAGTTTGATCTTTTCTATAGAATTGTTTATTTTTATTTTTATTTTTATTTTTATTTTAGCAGGATAGGGGTGTTAATTCAAGTGTTGAGTATTACTGTATTTAGGCAAAGTTATTTATAAAAAATCTAAAATTTGTATTTTTTAGAAGGTTTTTTATAATTTATCTAAATTTGTATATTTAATCTTAATTTTGAATTTAGGGGATCGATTTTTTCTTTTAATTTTTAATTTTTCATAGATTATAGTTTGGAAGTCTGTTTATTTTATTTAATTTTTCATTTTATTTATTTAGATATTTTTGTGGGTATTAGACCTTACTTTAAGGATATATTAGATCGATTTTTTCTATAGTATTTTTAATCTTTTATAATAAAAGTCTCTAATCAAGTTCCTAGTATTTTTTAGCATGATTGTAGGGTTAGATCTTTAATGTGCTTACAGTTTATTTTTGTGTATGATATAATTATTCTGAAATAGTATATTTAATCTTGATTTTGAATATAGGAAATTGATTCTTTTTCAAGTATGGGAGCCATTTTTTTCGTTTAATTTTGATTTTTCCAGTACGGAATATTTTTGTATTTAAGTAAGCTTTGTACGGGTAGATTTCTAATCTAATTCGGAATATTAAACTTTGCTGTAGGATTTAGTAATTTGATCCATTTAAGTGTGGAGCATTTTGTATTTAGGCGAAGTTATTTATAAAAAATCTAAAATTGTATTTTTTAGAAGGCAAATGTAAATTTGTATTTTATCAGTTTTTTTATAATTTATCTAAATTTGTATACTTAATCTTAATTTTGAATTTAGAGGATTGATTTTTTTCTTTAATTTTTAATTTTTCATAGATTATAGTTTGGGGGCCTGTTTATTTCATTTAATTTTACTTTTTATTTATTTAGACATTTTTGTGGGTACTAGACCTTACTTTAAGGATTTATTAGATTGATTTTTTCTATAGCATTTTTAATCTTTTATAATAAAAATATCTAATCAAATTTCTAGTATTTCCTAGCATGATTGTAAAGTTAGCTCCCTAATGTTTTTACGGTTTACTGTGGTTACACACCAAGTTCTTCAAAAGTCTAACGGTCAACATGAAAGACATATTCCCTTCATTATCAATAACCCCAACCAGCCCCACAATAACAGTGAACCAAATATAGGCAGCGGATGATTTCAGTTCTTGCCCATTCCTCCTGATGAGATGTTGGGTGCCCAACGTCGAAACAGCCATATGATTGTAGAGGACATATATCGAAAAAATTATGTACATGTTCTAAAACATAATTTATAATAAATATTCACAGCTCTATACATTATATATTGAGCACTGTTTTAAATTAATGTTTTGGACGGTGAAAAAAATTCTTTCTTCATTCTGTACTCACTCAGATATATATATATATATATATATATATATATATATATAAATTTTTTTTTTACATTTATAAACAAGTTATTTCGCTGCTTTGGTTTCCACCATTAGTGGTTTCTTCAGTAGATTTTTAATAACTTAATAATTTTTAATAAGTTTTTATAAATGAAAAAAAAAATATATATATATATCTATATCTATATCTATATCTATATATATATATATATATATATATATATATAAATAGATTACAATACCTCATCTCAGAAATATATTACAATACCATCTCAGAAATATAGGCATATATATATATATCTATATATATATATATGCCTATATTTCTGAGATGAGGTATTGTAATTATTTCTATTGTTTGTACTGTTGTCCTCATTTACTGTCACATTCCCAATGTTTCAGCTGTTATACACTCCAGCATTCTTCAGTATGATTTGTTAGAATTTTGAACCAAACCCTTTATTTAGTCCACAGTGTTAGATTGTTCTAATTCCACATACCATGTCTTTGGATATTTCAGTTTTAGTTAATCTGCCTTGATAACTTTCCGCGTTTTTAAGGAATCAGTGCATATGCTTGGCTACAAAGATCTCCAAGCACAAAAACAAATACAATATGGGAACCAATGATATAAGTATTAGAGAAAAAAATCTGTATTAGATAGAAAAAAGCCACTGCTTACAAAAGAGCATAAACAATCTTAGCTTAATTCCAAACTCATTAATAAGCTACAAATGTTCTGCCAAAAGGTTTTATATCCAGATGAAACCAAAATAGAGCTTTTTGGAAGGAATGATAGGCTGCATGTCTGGTGAGCACCTAATACAGCTTTTGAAGAGAAGAATTTGGTGCCAACAGTTAAACATGAGGGCAACTGCCTTATGATTTGGGGTTACTTTGCTGCAGCTGGAACAAGCAAAATAGTAAGCATTGATGGCATAATTGACTTTTCAAGATACCAAGTAATTTTGAACAAAAGTGTCTTGCCCTCAGTTTGAAAGTTGGGTTATATCAAATCTCAAATCTGCCAACAGAACAATGACTGAAAGCATCAAAGTAAATCCACTGAAGAATGGGTTCAAAAATAGAAATTGGGAGAGGCAAAGTTATGATCTAATCCTAATTGAAAATCTGTTGCTCAAGTTAAAGAAGGCAGTACATGCAAAGAACCTAGGTAATATCAAGCAAGTTTGGGAGTTTTGCCAAGAGGAATGGTAAATATTTGACACTAACCAGAAACTTCTTAAAAATGCTGCCAGAAACTTGAAAATTATAGAAAAAAACTGGATGATATCATAATCTTAAAAAGAGGAGTCACTGACTATTAGATATCAGTGTTGCTGAGAATGTGGCTCAGTTGTTACACTGGAAGTCAGTGGTTGTTACCCATGCTAAAGTTGCATGATGATACTGATCTCTTCGAAGGTTGATTTTTTTAATGCCAGACTTCCTTGGTGAACAATAGCAAAGGCTTCCATTTTTAAATAATTAGACACAAGGTAGAGACAGGCACTCCAAATCATTTTAATAGCTTTTTGCAGCCTTCTTCATCATTATAAGCTTCAACTATGCAATTTTTTAAAGCTTCTTTTTCTGGACATTTTTTAATTTAGTCTTTTGCATGTACAAGGAGTTTTCTTTGTTGACTGCAGTAAACACAGCTTGCCAAAACACATGAACATGTTTTAATTTGATTTTTATGCAGACACATAAAATAATTTGCACTGACAACCATATAAAACAAAAATACAGAGAGTAAATGTAAGGGTTCACTTTTGCACATCTTAATTTTTATTTTTTAATTGATATTTTTATTCCAACTTGATAAAAATGTTTGAAAATAGTTGTAAATCATTTCATAGAGGTTTTTCATAATGAATATATAGTTTAATTAAGAAGTGTTAATTGTCTGAAAAAAAACAATTTTTAAGATATTATCTTAGGGGTTCACTTATTTTTGTGCAATACTATATGTGTGTGTGTGTGTGTGTGTGTATGTATATATGTGTGTGTGTCTCTCTCTCTCTCTCTATATATATATATATATATATGACATACACTAAATTTCAAGCTTGCTTATAGTACTTCTTTATAGATTCATTAGCATCTGAAATGACACACATGCAATTCTGAGAATGCCATTTGCTGGAAAACAGTGAGAACTGATTCAAGGTCTTTAAATATATACATATATATATATATATAAATGGCCTTGGATTTTTTATTTAATTTTCAAACAGTTTGAATCAATTTCTTGGATCCAGTGAAAGTTTGCATACAATTTTTTAATATCTTCTGGGTACCTTTGACTTTAATAAACCATTTCTACATTCAGAAAGTTTTAATCCTATATAAAATTTACTTATATGTCTGTTTTGTTCAGGATTGCATTTGAGCCAACAGTATATCCAATATTCAGTGTTCTTTGTTTGTTCAACCTATAAACTCCTTGTTTGGTCATTGAAATATTGATTTCATGAAATGGGTTAAGCTGAAGATTTTTCAGCAAACCTTCATATTGCTGGTTTTAAAAAATCTTATCATCATCATCATCACCATTTGAACTCAGCTCTTGAATTCTAATTGAATTCATTTCATTCACTTTTACACAAATACCCTTGGGAAACATATTAGTCCATCTCTTCTTTTTCCAGCTATGGATTGAATAGCAGGACAAATTTAGTTCTATAGCCTTGGTTGGCAACCTGACTACTGCAGAAAGTAATGGCAACCTACTACGGAAAGTCTTCTGCCTAGTCAGTCATGTCTCTTTTGAGACATGATCATACAAGCATGTATCATGTATGGCAATTAACTGACTGAACTTTCTGAAAAACTGTTTGAATTAAAAGATTTTAGAAATTTTAACTATTTTCTCTATGGAAACAGTTAATTTCACTATTACCATCAAAGCAAGAAAAAAACAGGAAGTTGAGAAAAGTCATTACCATTAGCATTATTGTCATTAACTTTTTATTTTTTGTTAGCTCTTCATTTCTGACACCTCTTATTGTTTAATGGCAATAAGGACTCGGAACAAAAAAAAATTTTTCAAAGCATTCTAAAATATTCTTGTTTCTTTTAAAGTAAAAAAATGGCACTATTTCAGAATGTGAGATATTCCTTTTTTTCTTCTTCAAAATAAAATTCAAGAATTTAAAGTAAACACCCACTAAATGTAAAGGATTTGCAAAAGATGTTCTCAAGCATATGTGAGTGTGTGTGTGGAAAAGGCTGAATTTCATAGACAAGCTGTAAAAAAAGTATATAACTTTAGGAAATAAAGAAACCAATTATCATTGATAGCTTGTCAAATAAGTACATTTTATATTAGATTAGTTTGTGTATCTGTTTAAGCTCATTATAACACATGTTTCTTGTAAGATAAAATGTAACTTAATTGAGAGTTTAGTGTTTAGCAAAAGGAAGGAAGAAAGAAATTACATTACCAAAAGATTATAAGGTTCAACAAAGTAAAGCCGGCATTTACTCTCGAAAATGACCTTCAATCAGTTGTTAACTGGAACAAGAAATGGATTGTAAATTTTAATGCCTCCAAAATGAAACTGCTATCTTTTAATCATTATAAAAAACATTTTTGCCTTTCATCAACATGGCTGATAGTAACCTCTAGAAGAGCAACTCATTGTACCTTCTTGGTTACATTTTTTCCACTAACATGAAGTGGAGTAATTATATTGAATCAAGGTCTACTGCTAGGAAACTTGGCTTGCAGTTTTATGGCAGACAAATTTTCTCTCTTGAATCGATTTTGCACATTTATAAATCATCTATGCATTGAATATTGCTGCCATATATAATCTGGTGCTTCTGCTATATATTTCTGGATTCCCAACAAAATCCAAAGAAGAATCTGTAATATCTTGGCATCTTGACTTCAGTCACTTTCTCACGATTATGACATGGATTCTTTCTGTCTTTTTTTTATAAATATCATCATGGCAATTTACACCATTTATATCATTCAGATTGTTATTCTCATCCCTATTGCCATATTCACAATGTTTTGTTCCATTGTACACTCTAGATTCTTCAGGTGATAAATGATTTCGATCTCACCTGAAGAATACTGGAGCATACAACAGCCGAAATATCATGAATTTTTTTTTTTAATCGTATCCCCCCGAGCAAGGCGGTAACACCACTGATGTGCAGGGGGCTACGTAATAGTGAAAAGATTGGAAAAGAGAAAGCCGGAAACCACATATAGCAATAAAGATGAGGACAATAGTCTTAATGGTGTAAATAGTGTAAATACTTACAATACTGCATATCAGAAATATAGGCAGATCATCAATGACAATTGTTCTAATGAGCTCTCCTCCATGGTACCTCAGTTGCATGAGTTTAAACATAATACTGTATTTGTTGTGGTGCAGTGGATATTGGCTCGGAACAAGAAATCGGGGAGCCGAGTTCGAATTCCAGTTGAATTCATTGCATTCACTTACGCACAAATACCCTTGGGAAAGGTATTAATCCATCTCTTCCCTTCAGTTATGGGTTGAATAATAGAACAGATTGGGTTCTATAGCCTTGGTTGGCAACCAGTCTACCGCAGAAAGCAATGGCAACCTACTGCGGGATAATCTTCTGCCCAGTCAGTCATGTCTCTTTCGAGACATGATCGCCCAAGCATGTTTCATGTATGGCACTTAACTGACTGCATTGCCAAATAGGTTTCATTGTTTTTACAGTTGAAATAGCTAGATGTAACCACAAGTTCTATTAGTTTTGTCTCTCACTCTTCTTGCCTTTGAAATTTTCTTCCACTTTCTTCCTTCCATGTCACATACAATCTTCACAAATTTAAATGCAGCATCAATCACTATCTTTTGTATTTCTATTCTTTTATTTTCCTTTCTCCTCACTAAATTCTTCTCATTCTCTTATAGTGGGTTGCTTATCTATTCTTTTTCTAGTTGTGGTAGGATTCCATTCTAGTGAAGGGTAATTGTATACCGTTGCAGGTTAACGGAATTTGGCCTTGTGGTAGATAGCCCACTATAAGTCATAAAATGATTATAAAATCAAGAAAAGCAAATTGAGTTGAAAATAACATTTATATATATATACACATATCAATTAATGTTTTTACAATTAAAATAATACTTGAAATAAAGGTCCAATGGAGATTAGAATGTTCATGGCAAATAATGAGCTGAAAGAGATAAAAGGCTTAGGAATATGGGGAGCAGAGGTATGTGTGGAATGTCTTTGAAGTAGTTGCTCCTGAGGTCAGTAAGTACTTTTGAGACAGTGAAGAAGTGATGCGAGGTGAAGGGAGGCGAATGTAGTAGCCGCTCGACCTAAGTCAAGGGGATATTAATTACATTCTTCTCCTTGGTCTCTGCATCAGTCTGTCTGCTGGGTGTTTTATGTCTCGGCTTTTTATATCTGCTTTTTGGATCAAAACAGCTTGTTTTGAATTTCACACTTGTATTTGATTCTGGGCTTCCCATTGGCTGGTAAATAAAATTTGCGTAGGCTCATGAAATGGAAATTTGATATTTGATTAATTTTTATTTTTCAACTGGAACATCTGCGCGAATACACCTGCGCAGAGATGATTTTTGTTCATTTGCTTTCTGGTTGTTATAGAGCAAACATCCGGTCCCTCACTTTTGCTCAGTTGGTATCACCACATTCTTTCATATTATCATCTTACTTTGGGTGAAATGATTTAAAAAAATCAAAATTACAACTGCTGATACTGTTTACATCTTTAACTCAATGAAAACTATAGAAGATTCAAAAATTAGTACACTTTCAATACATTTTGCCTGAATAAATTATTCTTTCCTTTAATTAAAATTTCATTATGGTCAAGACTATGACAATGAGCAACACATTTACTGATTGTGTTGTTTTGTAAATGTTGGGACGCCCGCGCCTATTCGGATATAATGGACTATTCCATTACTATGTAAAGTAATGGTGGCATCTACGTAGGAGAGTGTGCCAAGCAGCCGATTGACAAGTCAGTCGTAGACTTCCGGTGATGACCCATTGCTCATACTACGTCTTATGACGGTTGAGACGATTAACCCTTATTCTTGTATTGGATACTAATAACCTTTGTAAATACTATTTTCACGGAATACAACAATTAACCTATTTCTGTTGTTGAGTTATTTATTCTTACTCACAACATAACAGTAAAATATTACCATGGTAATAAAATAAGCATATTCCAATTTTCCTCTCACTTGTAATCATCCATCTCAATAAAATAAATGCTTTTCAGCAATAAAGCAGAATGAGTCAAATAAAGCATTGCAACGATGGGAAGAATATATAAAAGATCTTTTCCATGACAAGAGAGAGCAAAATACACAAAGATGTGGATGGACCAGAAATATTAAAGTCTGAAATGGAATCTGCAATAGCCAAACTGAACAGAACAAAGCAGCAGGACCAGATGGCATAGTCATAGAGCTGCTGATAGCCCTGAAGAATTTGGCATAGAGAAAATTACAGAAATAATAAATGAAATTTATAATAGTGGTGTAATACCAGATGACCTCAGTAAGTTGATCTTCATAGCGCTGCCTAAGAAGCCAGGAGCAAACGAGTGTGAATTCCACAGAACCATCAGTTTAATGAGCCATGTAACAAAACTGATCGTCCAAATCCTGTTAAATAGAGCGAGAAGCAGAATCAGGCTAGAGATAGGACAAGAACAGTGCAGTTTCATCAAAGACACTGGAACAAGGAACACCATATTTATGATTAGTATGCACTCTGAAAGGGCAATACAAATGAAGAAGGACCTGTATCTATGTTTTATTCATTATGCAAAGGCGTTCGACAAAATATGCCACAAAGAATTGATGGAGATGCTTTGGCAGCCTTGACATATTTGGGAAAGACCTAAGAGTAATCAAGAATCTGGCAGCAAACTGCCTGCATACGGACAGGCAATGAATTTAGCAGTTATACTAAGATTGAAAGGGGCGTAAGACAAGGATGCGTCTTTTCACCAAATCTATTTAACTTATACAGCAAGACTATTCTGAAAACCCTAGAAGTTATGCCAGTATTTGTCATCGGAGGCCACAATTTAAATAATATAAGGTACACAGATGATACAGTGCTGATAGCAGACACAGAAAGGAAATTATAAGACTTCATACAGAAGGTAGCTGAATAGAGTGACAAGAAAAGACTACAAATAAACTGCAAGAAAACCGAATACATGGTCATCAGCAAAAAGAGCAGCCCAAAATGCCAATTACAGGTGAGGGACTCTGAAATCAAGCAGGTACAGAAATTTAAATACCTAGGAAGTGTTCAAACAAAACATGGCAAGTGCAACACTGAGATCCAAAGGTGAATTGGCATGGCGAAAGATGCATTCCAGAAGTTGAGTAAAGTATTAAAAAACAGGATAATTTCACTAGAAACAAAAAGGATAGTACTGGATTGCTATGTGATGTCGGTTCTTCAATATGGCAGTGAATGTTGGACAATATCTTCAAAGATGAAGGAAAAACTTGAAGCAGCTGAAATGTGGTTCTACAGAAGGATGCTGCGGATATCATGAACTGAGCATGTGAGAAATGACAAGGTTTTGGAAAGAATGGAGACGAAAAGGAAATTAATACTGAGCATCAGGAAGAGACAACTAAAGTTCCTGGAACATGCAATGAGAAAGGAGGGCTTGGAGAACCAGGCCAGATAGAGGGAAAAAGAGACAGAGGAAAGCAGCGGATAACATATTTGAAGGACCAGATCAGGTGGATGACAGAACGAGGGTTGCATGGTGCAACAGGAGAAAGCGTGCTAAGAGCCACCAGGGTCAGGAAGATGTGGAAAGTCATGATCGCCTACGTCCTGAAAGGATATGGCACATAAAAGAAGAAGAAACTTCTACTTAGGGTTTTTTTTTTTTAATCATATCACCCCAAGCAAGGCGGTAATGCCACTGAAGTGCAGGGGGCTATGTAGGAATGAAAAGATTGGAAAAGAGAAAGCTGGAAACCACATCCTAAACAAGGAACAATGGATGAGCCTCTTCACCTGTTCAATAGATGCGGGTGGAGTGTGAACCGGTCGATAGTTTAGTCTATCTACTCCAATTGAAAAAAAAAAGAAAACAGTGAAAAGATTGGAAAAGAGAAAGCTGGAAACTACATCCTAAACAAGGAACAAGGGGTGAGACTCTTCACCTGATAACAAAATCTTTTGTGTTCACATATAAATTTATAATATTTATAGATCTCTGTCTGAATTTCTGGGATTAGGTTTTATTATTATTTACACTATTTTACTTTTGGGCTATTGTGCTAAAAGTGAGTTAACTGATCAGTACTAAAAATAAGAACTGGACAAGATATCCCTAGACATGGGCAGTAGAATGAGAACAGTTTACCTCTGTAAATTAAATAAAGGGTTCAATTCAGAATTCTCTGTAGGTAACTCAGATTTATATACACCTGATAAAGGTAGGAGAGCACAATGGTGGAAATGTTGGAATAACAAAGATGAGAGCAATAATACAAATATGAGTAGTGTAAATAAATTACTAGATGTTTCACCTATGTATTTCTTGGGAAGTTTTTTACGGTCTATTTAGTTGCTTAAGATTTAAGATTTTTTAGGCATCAATTAAATCTTTTATTATTTTGAATTAGTTGTAACACATTGTATATTAAGCTTAATAAATACATTTTTAATTAAAAGAAAAGAAATTTATTAAGGTAAAAATGTATTCAATGAAAATTGTAAGAAGTCTTTCAACAAACAAGTAGATTGGCTGAATAGATAAATAAATATTTATGGAAAAAAAGGAGAAAATGAGAAGAAAAATTAAAAATAGAAAGACTACATGGAAGAAATTAGAAATTATGATAGATTTGAATAGCACAAAAATGGTACTGTAGTAAGTCTCGATAAAAATAAAATATAAAATAATATACATAAACAAAAAGAAAGAATTAAAATTAAAATAAAGCATTTACACTTTCCTTTAAAACCCTTATCTCTCTCTCTCTCTGAACTTTTCTCTATATACCTCTCTCTCAACTAATGAGAAGACAACCCACAAATAAAAAAAAGGAAGAAGAAAAGACTGAACCTGGCCGAAAGCCAGTGGATGTGTGCTGGTCCAGAGTATAGCCATTTATGAGTAGAAATCTACCAAAATAAGAGAGACTGCTTGTATAACTTCTGTGATACAAAAATGTAAAAGAAAGGAATGCTGGAAAATAAAATAATTTTGGCCAATCAAAAAATTAACACAAAGAGACTTTTGATGTCAACAGAAATTGAGTTTTTTGCCAGTAGTCTGGAAGCCTTGTCAAAAAGAATATAAACTGACAGCCCAAAGGTAGAATAGGAGAAGTGTCTGCTAGAGATACCAACCATAGATATGGCGTGAAGAAGTTAATTGATCATCTGCTTAACACATTCATTTCTGCCCTTCTTAGGGCCAAGAAAAACATAGTAAATTGACACCAACTTGTTTTTAAGATGAAAGTTACTACCAAAGTCTGAATAACCTTGCTGAAATGGACTTTCTCCTGATTGCTACCAAGATTGGACTTATTAACAAACTTTTGCTGCACTAAATTACAAAGGCCTCACTCTAGTCTAAATTAAATTGAATAGATATATTTTATTTGTTTATACCCTTGAGTCAGTTTGTTTTATTCCAAATCTTGGTATTTATTTCTGCTAAATAAACATGAAGAACTCTCTGGCTCTCTATCAACACTAGTGACACACCACAGTACTATTAGCCTTTTCCTTATAAGGAAACATTTGACATCCATTGACTGAGCAGCCAGAAATTTATAAAATCTTTCTATTAAAACAATTTTTTAAGAAAATAGATTTCTCAAGTCCAGTAACTGTTATTTTACTTTCTAGTATTATTTTTTTTATAATCATTTAATTCCAAACAAGGCAGGATCATCATTGGGATGCAAGGGTACAGGGGATATTGAAGAAAAGATAAGAGAAAGATGGGAATTAAGGAGATAGAAGATGATATGGCATGTAAACTTTTGGAGATTGTAGCTATCAGGGAAGCAAATATATGGAAGGGAGTTCCACAGGCGGCAAGTGTGAGAAAAAAAGATTGCTAGAGTAGAGGTGGCAGTTACATTTTACTTTTGTTTGAAGTATTGTGGATGACCAGCATCTTGATTATGGGATTATTCTTTCTTTGAGTTATATGTGCTATCCATTTTAGTTATTGCTGCTGTTGAAAGTCTTCGAGTATTGTGGTTTCTATTATTAGATACAGTTATTTGTTTTTGATTCTGTAGTGTCAATCCACAAGGTTAAAAGGAGGATATTTTTTGCTAAGACCTACAGGCTTCATTCACTGAAACCACTTTTAACTATTGACCTAAAAAAGTTAATTATTGATTCTCTATTAGCAGGTTTGTAATCATTTTAATTGCAATGCAACTTTTCCATGTAGTGACAATGATGATAACAATGAGGATGATGACAATAATAAAAACGACTACTTAAATGACTACTTAAATGACTACTTAAAACTATGAAGGAGTTATAACTCTGAGAAAATAATTATAAACACCTTAACATTTATATATACAAAAATACTTGTAAAAATGAGAAACAGCAAAACATGAAAACAACAAATCAATTATTATTTATTATCTTGTTATATGGTGTTGGAGACATGAAAAACAGTAATAATTAGTAAAATTGTGAGTTTGGGGTCAAATGTAGATCAAACATAGATTAAAATTTGACAGAAGGATAAGATAAATAATAAGTAAAGTGTATACAATTTTCCTTGTATGTTTTTATAGCTGTGCATAATGACTATCCAGATAATTTAGTTGGAAATTACAAGAACTGTCTGGGATTTTATCACATCAAAATATTGTTGAGTATTAAGTGATAAATGCTAGTATTATTGTTTGAAAAAGAAAAGGGAGCCAAAATTTTTGTTGATGCAAGTGTTAATGGCCTGTCTGTGTTGACTGCTTCTTTAGTAGTGAGAATGTTATGCGTTTATGTGTGTAGAGCCGAAAAGTGGGGTAAGTTCTAATTTGTTTAGAAAGAGTGAATTAATGGTAATTACAATTGCCATTATTATTTTATTATAATTATTTTTGACACTATAATTAATTTCTGTTTATTTCTATTTTTATGAACACAACAAAATGATAGTATAATTAATTTTTTATTTATGTATTTTTTTATGAACACAATAATATGAAGTGAGCAAATTTGAAGGATTATGAATAAAGAAAAAAGAAGCAAAAAAAAAAACTGTGGAGAAATTATAAAGACAAAAAATATGTAAAGAAAAGTGTATTTACCTTGGATTGATGCTGATGAAAGCTCTTACCAAAGTCTGAATTACTGAGCTGAAATGGACTTTCTCCAGATTGCTACCAAGATTGGATTTTTGCTACACTAAATTACAAAGGCCTCACTCCAGTCTAAATTAAATTAAATGAATATATATTATTTGTTTATACCCTCAATTCAGTTTGTTTTATTCCAAAGTTTCTGCTAAATAAATACCAAGAACTTTCTGGCACTCTATCAATACAGGATATGCATTGGATATCGGCTTGGAATGAGATATCGGAGAGCCGAGTTCAAATTCTAGCTGAATTCATTGCATTCACTTACGTGCAAATACCATTGGGAAAGGTATTAATCTGTCTATTCCTTCCAGTTATGAGTTAAATAACAGGACAGATTGGGTTCTATAGCCTTGGTCGGCAACCAGTCTACCGCAGAAAGCAATGGCAACCTACTGCGGGATAATCTTCTGCCCAGTCAGTCATGTCTCGAAAGCGTGTATCACGTATGGCACTTAACTGACTGATCAATACAGTACTATAGCCTTTTCCTTATAAGGAAACATTTTTCATATTTTTTAATGGACACAATAAGACAAAGTGAGGAAATTTGAAGTATTATGAATAAAGAAGACAAAAGAAGCAAAAAAAAAAAACAAATTGAGGAGAAATGATAAAGACAAAAGATAGGTAGAGAAAAGAAGTGTATTTAGCTTGGATTGAAAATGAGAAAATAACCTTAAAACAACAATAAATTAATATAGAAGAGACAAGGAAAGAAATAAAGTAAAGAAGAGGAAGAGGGAAAAAGGATGAGGAGTAAGAAAAAAAGAAATCAACTAACACACACACACACACACACACACACACACACAATGAAGCCAAGCAGTAACGAAAACAATACTATATAACTGATGTCATTTGGTTGAGATCTTTTATGAATTTGGATGTAACTAATATTGGAGAAAAAAACAACATGAAGAAATAATACAATAATCACACACACACACACACACACACACAGTTTTTAGTGGTCACAGCACAAAGAAAACTTAACTTAAATTCAAAAACGATGTAAGTTGAAACTGTGGGAGAAAAAAGAAAAATGCCTGTCAACCCTATTCACAATTACAATAAAACAGCGGGCCAAGTGTCTCTATGATGAACCATATGATTGTGGAAGGTAAACAATTGTAAGTAGAAGAGCAAAAAGGGTCTCTGGTTCTAAAGGGCTGTCACCACTCCCCATCCCACTCTAAGAAACAGTAAAGATTAAAAATAAACAAAAAAAAAAAACAGCATGGGTAGAAAGTGAAATGAGTTTTGGTTTCTGCTTTTCTGACTGACCTACCTCATTTAGAGTACAGATTCTGACAAGAAGTAAAGCAAAAAAAAAAGTATGATGGTCGAGGAAGAAATAGAGATACAGACATCCCGAAGGAAATGGAAAGAGAAATACAAAGAGAAATAAAGAAGGGATTTTAGAGACAAGAAGAGAATTATAAATAGGAGAAGACAAAGAAGCGAAATGAAAGAAAGGAAAAAAAAGATATTAAGTACATTAAAAATAGAAACATTTTGTATTGTAGAGCAGTGGGTATCAGCTCAGAATGAAAAATAAGAGAGCCAAGTTCAATTCCAGTTGAGTTCCTTGCATTCCCTTAAATGAAAATTCCGTTGGGAAAAGTATTAATCTCTCCCTCCAGCTATGGGTTATATAGCAGGACAGATTAAGTTCTATAGCCTCGGTTGGCAACCAGCCTACTGCAGAAAGTAATGGCAACCTACTGTTGAAAAATCATCTGCCCAGTCAGTCATGTCTCATTTGAGACATGATCGCCCAAGCATGTATCATGTATGGCACTTAACTGACTGACTATCCTCTATAATAGTCATACTGGTGGGAATTTTTAACCCAAAAAGTAAGAGTACAAAATAAACAAAAACAAAATAATTGTGCTGTAGGAAAAATTATTTTAAATTTCTCTCTATCCCACTTGCTTTCAATATGTCTCCTTGCGAGTATTAAATTGTGCAAACCCTCTTTTTTCATTATGTCTCACAGAAATTTAAACTGTCATTTTCTGATTTTATATTGCATAAAATACCCTTGGAATGGTATGAATCTATCTGCTCTTTTTTCAGCTATGGGTTAATAACAGGTTGATCATGGTTGTCTACTGTAGTTAAGTAAACCATAGCCTACCAGATACCTCAACTTTACTATTAAAACCTCATATGTACATTTTATTGAGTTAGACTAGGTACAAGTAATTGTCATTCACAGCATTTGGTTTAACACTAACCTACTGAACATCTCAACCAGGAGATATTTATTGAGTTATTGTTTTGCTAAAAGTACAAGTCTTATTGTTATACTTTGCTTCAAACCAGATCTCTCATTCACTCTACATCAAAACTTGTTGGCCAGATGTGAACACTAAGAAAGCAAAATTAAAAATAAAAAATCACTCTCTTTGCAGGGGCTCTGAGGATCTGGCTCACAAAACAAATCCCCTCAAAAAATATATAAAATACTATAACAAAATGGAGCCAGTCATGAATGCTGCAACTAAAGCAAAAGCATGACAGAAAATGATGAGTCATGATCCACCCTGTGTTTTAAGGATGCTGTTCAGGGCACTGAAAATGAGTGGAAAAGCTGCCAACATCACCACCAGTGACCTTAGTCAAGTGACCCAACATATACATCAACTTCAAGCTCTACCTTTTCTCCCATCCTCCATGTCACTTCCCTTGCCCACAAAAAGAAATTTTACCTTGAGCCTTCATATTGACACTACAAGTAATTGTATGTTAAAATTTCTTTTCTTTTCTTTACTCCTTACTGGCACTACCTGTTGTGTTTCTTCTCTCATGCTACTATACATGCGTTTATAACATTATGTACCCAAATGTAGTAAATGATCATGACTTGTGCAAAATTACAGAATGTTTGTAACATTGACCTGGCATTTCTATTGAATAGGCATCCTTGATCCTAGATCATGATTAAAAAATGTCTGAAAGGCAAAATAAGCTGAGAAAATTTTTTTCAGAAAAATCACATGTTTATTTAATATTTCTTGTTCTATAGCTCACAGAGTTTATAACGTTTTTGTGTGGAGTATTGCTGCCATATCTGTGCTGGTTGGTGCCCAATCCTTACTTTCTAGCCTTGATAGAGTTCAAAACTATTTATACAGTGCTGTAGGGAATGGCTTACTTTCCACTCTACAGCATCTTTCCCTCAGACACAACATTAAAAGCCTATCACTTACTATTGCTATTCCCATGGCAAATATTCACATGATCTCTGCACTTTTACCAGTTCAGACCTTTATAGCTAGGACTCACCATGCTAAGTCCATGGAGTAGAATCATTCAAACTTCACCCATATTTCACTTGTAAGGAGAAAATTCACCTCATATTTTCCCCAAGAAGTGCTACTTTATTTACAGATTTATATTCAGACTATTGTTCTCATCTTTGCTATTATTATCACAATGTTTCGGCTGTTGTGCCCTTCAGCCTACATCAGGTGTATATCGATCTGGGTAACTTACAGAAAATTCTGAACTGAACCCTTTAGTTAATCTATGAGATAGTCTGTTCTCATTCCACTGCTCATGTGTAGGGGTGTTGTCTAGTTCCAGACATTCAAGATTCTACCCCCCACACACACACATTCTATAAATGCCACCCTAATTAAAAAAAGAAGAAAATTCTTTATGCAGGAAATGCTTTGAAGGAATTCTGATAACTATTTTATCATATATATGCACACATCAAACACACTATATTGCATATTAAATCTATATTATATAGATATAATATTATATATTAAATCTATACTTAAAGAATCTAAGGTACCTACTACTACAACTAGTATTATGTAGATTTTTTGGCCCTCACACAAAATATTCCCAAAACAACATGCAGAAAACAACAAAACATAGGTAAAAAAAGCATACTACACACACACACACACACACACACACACACACACACACACACATGAATTTACAAGGGTTGGATAAAATAATGGAATCATCTAGTACATAATAGTAAAATTTAGAAAATTTGATTAAACTGTCAAAAGCTTGTCTGTTTTTATATTTGTTGATTTAATATTAGTAGTACTTCATTTTTTTGCTAAAATTGTTGGTTTTTAACAGATATTATTCATTAAAATCAACAGTCAAGACTTTTTAAGAATTTTAAGTGATCAGCTTCTTCTTATGGTTCAGGAACTGTTTCTAGCAAGAAATGCTATCTTTCAAGATGATAATGCACCCATTTATACTGCTAAAGTTGTAGCTGAATGGCATAAGGAACATTCTAGTGAAGTAGAACATCTTATCTGGCCACCACAATCCCCAGATCTCAACATCTTAGAACAATTATGGTTCATTTTAGAAAAATCAGTGTGGGGTCAATATTCTCCACTATCATCATTGAAAGAATTGGAGACTGTTTTAGTTGAAGAATGATAAAAAAAATTGCTCTGGAAACAACTCCATATTGAAATAAATTTGCTTGAAATTTCAAGGTGTTTTCATTATTTTGTTCACTTTCCTATACATTAATTATCATCTGAATCCCACATAGACAGACTAGAATTAGGATACACTTACACACATGTATTATGCACACAAACACTGCTTAACAGGACAGATGTATGTAGAGCCTGCTTAACCAATGGTAAACAAACAACACAAAAATTAAAATTAAAAGAATTATTTTCTCTTTCCTTCTTTTTCTTCATATCTCATTCTCTGAGGAAGCTTTAATAAAAATGGAACATTAGATTTTTAAATGTTTCCTATTTGTTTCTTACCCTATCATATGGTAATATCTACAAATTGTGCCAAGAAGAAAAGTTGGCTATAGTATTATTTCCAGAACAAAATTTACCGAATGAAAGATCTGAAATAATGTCCAGATGTATACACATTAGAAAATACATTTTGGATTTATACTTACCCAGATGAAAGTATATACAATACTATTTAGCTAGATTTAATTAACTCCGCCTCTTATTTTAAACTTCCTGTTATGTGTTCTAAAATTCCTGTTGTGTGTTCAAAATAAAGTGTTAGGAAATCAGTTAATCTATAACGTTTGATGATACCGAAAGGTTGAAACCATGTAGCATAATTAGCTGATTTTCCTAATTTGAATATTTAAAAGCTCTGCAAGTTAAATCTATACGTATCTTTTATTTTTTCTTGAAATGTGTATTGAGCACTTTTTAATACAACAGTTTACTGGTCTAATTTGACTCTGACCAATAAGTGTTTAATAATTTTATATATATATATACTAGCAGTATAGCCCAGCATTGCTTGGTGTAATGAAAGCTTTAAAACTAATCCATGGTCCTGGAGCTCAGACTCAGCCTAAAGAATATTTGTGTGAAGTTTGGTGAGAATTGGATAAAAATTGTGGATTTGTATAAAGGACATACAGACAGATAAACAGACACACACACAAACATCTTGCCTTTCATATATATATATATTATCGATTTTCTGCACTATTGTAAGAACTGCAACCTTGAAATTTCTGAATATCATTTCTTATGTCTTTGTCTATGAGTCAATCAAATTTGATTAAAATCGGACCACTCCTTCTATAACCCGATTTTTTCGATTACCAATTTTTGATATTTATTGGGGGTACCTTGACACAAAACCTAGCTAAGAACACTCGCAGATGCTTATAGTACAACTGTGGAGTCTATAGGTAGCGGACACACACACACACACACACACACAGACAAAGTTCCATTTATAAATAAGTTTATATATATATATATATATATATATATATAAGAGAATGTAACTATACAATATGTTGTACTTTATGGGGGGGCCTATAGGAAGGTTACAAATTCAAGGGCTGCCTCCCCAAGTGACATATACTCTAGCTATTACTAATCTACATATATCTGTCTGAATATTTCCTTGTCTTTTTAGACTAAAGAAAACATCTATAATATTAACAGTCTTTCTCTTAGCATATATTCACTCTTAATAGCAATGGAGTAGCAGATAACCATCTTAAAGAAGTTTCTATATCCTGGCTTGCATTGGAGATGGAACCAGAGATATACCCCAAATGTTTATGCCAGCATCCCTCTTTCAATGCTGTCCAGCTCGTAATCTCATTTGATCTTTCTAGTTTATATAGCTTTCTCAGTGTTTCATTGGGTTTCTGCATGTGTCAGTAGATTTTTCTGTATTTATGTCTCACACCAGAGTATGCCAAACAACTGATTTCCATCTGTTTTCATAGTTTTCAATTTATAAAATTTACAAGAGATGGAGCTCATATTTTATTAAAACTGGTTCATCTCTTTACAAAAAAAGAAGAATAACAAATAGATGACTTTACTTTTTACTGTGTTCATCACATACTGACATTCAATTATACAAATATGTCACTACCTAGATATCTTTTATGCTGCGGGATACCTCACTTGACTTTGTCAAATGCCTGTTCAGGGACACTCTTTAAGTCTATAAAAAGCAAGCATATTCTTTCACTTCCTCTTTTTAACTCTTGTTTCCAGATGTAGTTGAATGTAGAATAAGAATACTGCTGACAGGGCACAATTTCCTTCATGGGTCCTTTGTTGGCTTTTGAACCCTCTCACACATACACATATGCACACATCTATCACACAAACTTGTTTTGCGTGCACACAAACAAACACATTCTTGTAGCTAGTTTTGATGTCTTTTCCTTTTATTTCAGTTGTGTATACGTGCAATGTGCGTTTGTGGTGCAGTGGATATTGGCTCAGAATGAAAAATTGGAGAGCCGAGTTTGAATTCCAGTTAAATTCCTTGCATTCACTTATGCACAAATACCCTTAGAATATGAATTCATCTGTCTCTTCACCCTCCAGCTATGGGTTAAATAGCAGGACAGATTGGGTTCTATAGCCTTGATTGGCAACCAGTCTATTGCAGAAAGTAATGGCAACCTACTATGGGAAAATCTTCTGACCAGTCAGTCATGTCTCTTTCAAGACATGATCACCCAAGTATGTATTATGTATGGCACTTAACTGACTGACACATGCAAATACTTTTGTTAATAACATACATTAATTGACATTCATTTTATATTCATTTTATATACATTGTTTTGATTTACTTATTTTTACTGGTACTCACATGAGTTCACCAATAATGTTTGTGGGACAAATGTTCCAGAAGCCCAAAAATATTTACTAAACAACATACACAGACTAATTAAACATACTAATTACACAGTAATTGTGTAAAATCATAGTACAAAGTGGTGACTTATTTTTATTCAAACATAGTATCCTGCAATAATGCTTATATGTAGTTTTATTTATTGCTTGGAAAGGTATTTTATCACTTGAAACATTATTTTTAGTGGATACTCATATTTGAGTAGATAATACATTTATTTATTAAGCAGTATATTTATTTATTTTTGTCTACTGACCTGAATATTTAAGAAGTCTTAATAAAGAAAAATATGTACTCTCTGGTAGGATTTGAACCCGCATCCCCTTGGCCAGATTGGAACTTCATTAGAATTGACATCAAAAGCTGAATAGTGCCATAAAGACTCTATTCAACCTTACTTGATAGACAATGATTCTTTGTAGCTGAGTTTGTTAAAACATATTGGATCTAACCAGAGTGATACAGGTTCAAATCCTGCTGGAGAGTGCATATTTTTCTTTCATAAGATTTCTTAAATATTCAGACTAAAAGATGAAGATAAATAAATATGGTGTTTAATAAATAAACAGTATCTAATCAAATATGAGTATCCACTAAAAATAATGTTTAAAATGTTAGATTAATAAATAAAAAACATAATGATAATCACTCAATAATATCTTATATTCCACCCACATCTATTGAACAGGTGAAGAGGCTCATCCCTTGTTTCCTGTTTAGGATGTGGTTTCCGGTTTTCTCTTTTCCAATCTTTTCACTCTTTTCCTTATTTTTTTTTTTTTTTTTCAATTGGAGTAGATAGACTAAACTATCGCCCGGTTCACACTCTACCCACATCTATTGAACAGGTGAAGAGGCTCATCCCTTGTTTCCTGTTTAGGATGTGGTTTCGATTTTCTCTTTTCCAATCTTTTCACTCTCTTCCTTATTTTTTTTTTTTTTCAATTGGAGTAGATAGACTAAACTATCGCCCGGTTCACACTCCACCCACATCTATTGAACAGGTGAAGAGGCTCATCCCTTGTTTCCTGTTTAGGATGCGGTTTCCGGTTTTCTCTTTTCCAATCTTTTCACTCTCTTCCTTATTTTTTTATTTTTTTTTTTCAATTGGAGTAGATAGACTAAACTATCGCCCGGTTCACACTCCACCCACATCTATTGAACAGGTGAAGAGGCTCATCCCTTGTTTCCTGTTTAGGATGCGGTTTCCGGTTTTCTCTTTTCCAATCTTTTCACTCTCTTCCTTATTTTTTTATTTTTTTTTTCAATTGGAGTAGATAGACTAAACTATCGCCCGGTTCACACTCTACCCACATCTATTGAACAGGTGAAGAGGCTCATCCCTTGTTTCCTGTTTAGGATGTGGTTTCCGGTTTTCTCTTTTCCAATCTTTTCACTCTCTTCCTTATTTTTTTTTTTTTTTCAATTGGAGTAGATAGATAAACTAACGCCCGGTTCACACTCCACCCACATCTATTGAACAGGTGAAGAGGCTCATCCCTTGTTTCCTGTTTAGGATGTGGTTTCCGGTTTTCTCTTTTCCAATCTTTTCACTCTTTTCCTTATTTTTTATTTTTTTCAATTGGAGTAGATAGACTAAACTATCGCCCGGTTCACACTCCACCCACATCTATTGAACAGGTGAAGAGGCTCATCCCTTGTTTCCTGTTTAGGATGTGGTTTCCGGCTTTTTCTTTTCCATTCTTTTTACCCTTACGTAGCCCCCTGCGCATCAGTGGCGTTACCGCCTTGCTCGGGGTGATATGATTAAAAAAATAAAAAATAAAAAAATATAAATACAGCCCCTCTGAATTTTGATATTCCACAAAAAACTGAGTGTACAGATTCCTTCATATATATATATATATATATATATATATATATATATATATATATATATATATATATATATATATATTATTATTATTATTAATAAAAATGAAAAAAACAACATTAAACAATATCAACTATAAACACGGCAACAATGTACTCACCGTGTTTAGAATATAAAATATTCCTATGACTATACATACATGCACAAAACAATTTATATATTCAGTTAAAAGCAAAATAAAATTTATACTTGATAATGGCTAAAAGTATAGCTGAAAATGCTTAGAATAATAAAGCATTCAAGCAATTTTTATATAATTTATATTCTGAAAAGAAAAAAATTACCAGATCACATGAAAATTATACAAAAAAAACTAACCATAGCACCTTGTCTGGTATTTCAATAAAACTTGTATAAAAAAGAGATTGCTGCCTAAATACACTATATATATATATATTATAATAATAATAATAATAATAATAATAATAATAATAGTTATAGTAACAAAAATAATAATGCTAAAACTAGTAATTGTTATACTATATTTTAGTTTGACTTGAAAAACACACCGAGGACAAACTCGGAGGGAAAAGGAGGGGAAGTAAAGAAAGAAACAAACGGAGTACATGCGCATACGTCAAATACTCATAGGAAAGAAAAAACCCCAAGACAAAACCCTAACACTAAAGTGCTCAATACGATAGTAGAGAAACAAAGAAAGAATAAATCTAAGTAAGAGCCAACAAACCTACCTAGGTTTCACCCTACAGCCATCTTAGCCTGATGAGCCGTACGGTGAAACCTTGGCTCTTACTTACATTTATTCTTTCTTTATATATATATATATATATATATATATATATATATAGGATTAATACAGTTAAAATTTGTTGATTTAGTTAATTGATATTATATTCAGCATCTCAACTCATCATAGATGAACTTTTGTAATTGTTCAGCTCACTAATCAGAAACTTTAAACAATTGACTTCCATTTTTTTTCTTTTGTGTCATCTTTAGACTAAGTTTGATGTGATTAATTCATGCACTTGTTCGAATGCACTTATTACTAGTGTTGGGTTGATTTTTTTCTCTTTGTGCATATGTGTGTGTGTGCACGCATGCATGCATTTGTGTTTTTGTGCATTTGTGTAAGTGTGTATGCATGTGCATATGCATGTGTCAAATGTTGTGATTATACAGTGTGCGGTGAGTAAATTATCACAATTTTGTATTTTTAATTTCATGTATGCACATTGTTTGGTTTTGGTTTTGTCAACTTCACAGTATAGTGGGGTCACTTGGGTACATTCTGTGAGATAAAGAGCACCATGATGCAATTCACTCAACTAGAAATTTGGAAACGGCATGCAGTACTACTTGGCATTCAGTGTTTGGATGTCAATCTGTGGATAGTATAGAGGATTTGAAAAGAGCTGGATGAATCTAATGGTAATTATGAAAGTATAGTAACTTGGGTAACTCACTTTGATTGTCCTGATAAGAAAAGAACCCCCAAATTTGTTGATCAAGACTTCAGATTTAGCATGCAGGCCTACATAAAATGCCTTGAGAAGGTAGTACTGCTCTGGTTAAAGAGGGTAGCTTCTGGAAGACCCTATATTTGACAACAGGACTCATGGCTGTCAGACAATTTTTGTGACTACATTACCCCTTGCATCTGGCCACTTAACTCCCAAGACTGCAACCCGTTTGATTATTATGTGTGGGGTGAAATACCAACAAAACTCTTTTAACGCCAAAGATAAACTAAAAGTAAGGATTATGGTGGTATTCACCAACTTAAACAAGGAAACCATTCAGAAGAGTTGTAAGATATTCCAAAATCATCTGGAGGCCATGTTTGAAGCTAATGGTGATTTTATTGAAGAAATTTACTATTTAGTATTTCAAGATATTTTTGTGTAAGTTTGGTAAATATATCTGTTAAAATGAGATGTCAGCATTATTTTCATTTTTGCATAATTTAGACAGCACTTTATCCATTGAACTTAATATATATTTATATATATATTTTTTTTTTTTATAAGCGTTAATTCTTTCACCTCAAGCAAATCAGTACTGCCACTAGTGTGTATAGAATTACAGTGAGAAGAAAGGGTGAGAAGAAAAAAAGAGAGAACAAGGTGTACAGGGGATGTTGAAGAAAGGATAAGAGAAAGATGGGAATCAAGGAGATAGAAGACGGCAATTGATGTTGCACTTAAAAAAGAGATTATAGCTATCAGGGAATTAGGCAGACGGAAATGAGATCCACATTTTTCTATTTTGACAGTTGCCAATCTAGTAGCACGTGTAAATTCATGACGTGAATATTTAAGTGTATGTATGCATGTAATTACTTATATTGCAAGCGCTAAGTTACTGGATTATTGATAAACCCAATTCATAGGAATAAAATTTATGATTTTGACTCTTCTAACTTTTGTGATATTTAGGCCATGTTTATTTATATATGTTAGTGCATAAATTTTGATAAGCCTGATCTCACACATTCACACACACACATGCTCCCACACACACACTCATATATATATATATATAACACTCACATATATACGTCTATTTTGCTCAGTGTGCTTAATATATATATTTAGATGAGTATGTATATGTGTGTTTGTGTATGTATGTGTATACATGTATTAAATAAATACATTATACCTCAAGCTTTACAGGAGATGATAAAATAACTCTCTAATCTGTTACCCCCTTCAGTTTGTTTATAATAAAAAAATTTAAGGTAACCTCAATGCTTCACCCTATGACCTCTAGAAAGTTAAATCTCCATATATATTTTTCAATTACTTTTGTGCTCATAGATGTTTATACATATAACAGGGTTTCAGCATCTGTTAATGTTTGGCTAAAAATGCAAGTGGATCATATATTTTTTTTTATACAGGTATAAATTTTTATGTGGGTATATATTTCTTTGATAGAAGATAAATAAAAGGATATGATTATTATATGGAGGTTTGAGACACTGGCCTCAAAATAAAATAATAAAAATACTTACAGGGGCCTCTAGACACATATTGAATGTTGTATTAACTAAGGCTATGTTTATTTTGAGAGAAAAATGTTATTATCTTTGGAAGCTGAATGTTAGAGGTGATGTCATCTTGCTCTACTGTTGATAATAGTCTTTGTCAGCACACAAATGCATCAGCAGCAGTAGCTCACCAAAAACTGTCATGTGACTTCATAAAACACTGTGGGATAATGAAATAAAATCAATGAATTAAATAATAATAATAATGAATAATAAAAAAAGGAAAAAAATATTTTCCCATGATGAAAGAAACTTGTTCTAATCCTAAAAGGTTACTGCATGAGTAACCACCAAAACAGAGGTTGGGAATAATAGTATATTAACAAGTACATGACTCACACACTGTGTGAAGTAGATAGACTGCTAGTGGACTACTAGTCAGTGCAATAACTCTACTCTCTACTACCGTTTACTCCAATAGTATCCAATAGTGTCCATGTATTTAAGAGGATAGGAACATCCCATTTCTGTATACAGGTAGGTATGCAACAGAATTGGAAAGGGTTTTTGGTCATCTGTACAATTTTATGACCCCACTTCCAAAAAGGACAAAAGCTGTCTCTTTCAACTTTCTAACAACACTGTTTGGATGTGCCTTGCAGTTCCATTCGTGAAGTAAGTAATTTGGTCATTCCAACTCTCAGCACTTGAGCTTGACCATTTTAACCATTGTTTTATTGATTACCCTAATTTATTTCTGAATCAAAACAAAAGAAAACGAACATACCCAAGAG
This sequence comes from Ascarosepion bandense, assembly GCA_037127315.1. NCBI lineage: Eukaryota > Metazoa > Mollusca > Cephalopoda > Sepiida > Sepiidae > Ascarosepion > Ascarosepion bandense. The sequence goes on from JBBBDQ010000499.1 coordinate 7,446,901, forward strand.
GCATTTGTTTCATTATAGTCACCATAAAAGAAATAAACAGTCTGTGGTAGAAACCCAAATTTTTTTATATTATTTCTTTATTTCTCATATGTAAACACACACACACACACCTTAAAATACACACAAACATGTAACCTTTTAACCTCCATAATTAGTTAGGAATGTGACCGTGTCCAAGTAACATGCATACAAAACATAAAGAGAATTTACTAACGCTAAATACAGTTAGTTATAATTTTAATTTCTACAATCATATTAGAGTAACATGGGGAAATTAATATAGCAGTTACTCTATCACTATTTTAATAGAAAATATTCAGATGAACTACAATCCTTAGTTCCACCTATTCAAACATTTACAGCTTGGATCTATCATGTCATGTCCACAGTGTTGAATTATCCTCATTTCCTTTGTATTCCATTGATAAAGAAGAAGTTCCACTCAGACAGTCTCTTCCCAAGAACTTTGTGGAACGAACTCTCAAGAAGATGCTTCCCCAATCAGTACAATCTTAATCTCTTCAAGTCTAGAATCAACCATTATCTATTCTACATATCCTCATAATCTACCCTTGTGACATACAACAGCTTCAGTAACCCTGTACCTTGAAAGGCTCTTGGGCCCTGTATTGGATGAAAAATAGTATTAAAGCATTATGATTTTAAGTATATTAAACTTGTATAACTTTGCTATATACTATTTACTTCTTACATTTTGTTTTGAATGTTAAATACATATTTCTCTATGAAAACCATTTCTGATGATTTACTCACACCCTATACTCTGTATTTTCTTGTTGGAAATATACACTAGGGCAGGCGTTGGCAACCTGTAGCACACTTGCCACACATGGCATGCCAAGCAATTTTCAATAACAAACAAATTTTTTAAAACTCAGAGTAACAAAATATGTTGCTGACATTGAGCAATATGCTAAGATCATGCAAGGGCAAGGCTTCTATTAATAATGAAACTTTTAAAAACAGTTTATTTCTTTTATGGTTTACATATTATTGTATATATTACCATATAAAATATATTATAGAACAGGTATATTAACCTTGACTTTTATAAAAATACATATGCTATTGACATGTTGAATGATTTTTAAAAGTTAGCACATAGTTAGCAAAAGGTTGCCGACCTCTGCATTAGGGTGCCAACATCTTTAACCCAACATCTTCTTTGCTTATCTAATAATATGATAATGTGATATTTATATCATTAATGAACAGTTTTATTTTTTTATTCATTTAGCTTAGCAAATCATTGAACAGAGAACATGATATTATGAGGATTACCCTACCATCTCTGCCAGTACACCCACTAGGTGGCATTCTATTCAGGATTATAAACAAAAATAAACTCCATCTTTCTCTTTCTGCTTTGAGATATAATGGTGACAACACAAAATTTATTTCTTCCAGAAGAAATTCCCCACTCCCAGCAAACCAACTACTTAATTTACAACAAATCACTTCAATATTATACACAATTTCCACCATACACATGCACACACTATAGCTTAGCACATAAATATTTTTCTTAGCTTATTTTTAGCTATCTGTATATAGATATATATTTTTTTAATCATATCACCCTGAGCAAGGTGGTAATGCCACTGATGTGCAGGGGGCTACATAGGAGTGAAAAGATTAGAAAAGAGAAAGCCGGAAACCACATCCTAAACAGGAAACAAGGGATGAGCCTCTTCACCTGTTCAATAGACATGGGTGGAGTGTGAACTGGGCAATAGTTTACTCCAATTAATATAACTTGTTCCTAATGGTTATAATATTGTCTCACTTAGGCTACTTGCTGTGATGTCATTAGAAATTCTTCTCAACTGACTCCAATGCACTTCCCTTGACTCACTTTCAGTTCTTTATTTAAGGTGTCTTGCCTAATTCATTTGTGTTACCGGGGGTGTCTTATCTACTCCACAATATTATGTAAAAATAATTTTCTCTTTTTCTTCTTTTGTAAGCTATCTTGTTTTTAAATATTAATACAGGAGAGGCCAAAAGTAGACATACACTTAGTATGTATGTCCCTTACATTTTTTCAAAACATTTTATGCCATTTATATTTGTTACAATCATATTTGTTCAAAACTGTTTATGTACATTTGTTTAACACTTTATTTACATTTTTTGCACAGTTTAATCTCTTAAATGCTCAAAATATCCTCCTTCAACATTGCAATATTCTTCACACCTCTCCAGAACACTATGATGCACAGTACAACACAAATGCCAACCTGCATCAATTTCAATAAATACTTATGTGATGTACTATTTTAATTCATCCACTGTGCAAGGATTTCTCTTATTAACCTTGCTCTTTACTACACTCCACTAAAAACAAGAAATTCATTGGTTTTAGGTCAGGTAAATGCAGGATGTGCATTGTGGTGCAGTGGATATCAGCTCAGAACAAGAAATTGGAGAGCCGAGTTCAAATTCCAGTTGAATTCCTTGCATTCACTTACGAGCAAATACCCTTGGGAACGGTATTAATCCGTCTATTCCTTCCAGTTATGGCTTAAATAACAGGACAGATTGGGTTCTATAGCCTTGGTCGGCAACCAGTCTACTTCAGAAAGCAATGGCAACCTACTGTGGGATAATCTTCTGCCCAGTCAGTCATGTCTCTTTCGAGACATGATCGCCCAAGCGTTTATCACGTATGGCACCTGACTGAAATGCAGTGGTCATTTGATGCTTCCCCTTCTTCCAAATCAACACTGTGGAAAGGTTTAGTTATGGTAGTCCCTTACTGCAAAAGCATAATGGGGAGGTGCCCCATTTTTCTGAAAGAAGAATTATGATTTGGATAAATTAGATCTAAAGTATGACACAAATAGTGAAACAACTGTAAACCTACGTTTGGACCACCCTGTATATGTAAAAGTCCATCTGTTGAATTCATTTCTTCTGAAAGTCACCATCCTCATCAATGTTTTAACATGATTCTCCCTCCCTGATACATCCTTTTTCTCCCTAATCCATTTTCTCTGTCTTCCTTCTTCTATCTAATAAAGGTCAATTCATGTTGTGTCGGCTCTCTCCTAAACTTGAGTCTGTCCTGTTTTTCCATGAAGGATGTGCGTTGTGGTACAGGATGTGCGTTGTGGTACAGGATGTGCGTTGTGGTACAGCGGATACTGGCTCGGAACGAGAAGCCAGGAAGCCGAGTTCAAATTCCAGTTGAATCCATTGTATTCACTTACGCGCAAATACCCTTGGGAAAGGTATTAATCTGTCTCTTCCTTCCAGTTATGGGTTAAATAGCAGGACAGATTGGGTTCTATAGCCTTGGTCGGCAACCAGTCTACCGCAGAAAGCAATGGCAACCTACTATGGGATAATCTTCTGCCCAGTCAGTCATGTCTCTTTCGAGACATGATCGCCCAAGTGTGTATCACGTATGGCACTTAACTGACTTAATGTGGCGAATGCTGAATGAAAACCTCAAAGATGAAGGAGAGACTTAAAGTAACAGAAATGTGGTTCAGAAGGATACTGAAGATACCATGGACCAAATATGTGAGCAATGTCAGGGTTTTGCAGAGGATGCAAATGAAAAGGAAACTTATACTTAGCATCACAGAAGAGACAGCTAAAGTTTCTGGGACATGTAATAAAGTTTTGGAGAACTTAATACTCACAGGACAGTTAGCGGGAAAGAGAGACAAGGGAAAGAAGTGCAAGACATACTTGATGGGCTTGAGCAGGTAGATGTTAGAGCAGGATTTGGGAGGGATACGAAGAGAAAAAGTATTGAGAGCGACAAGGGATAGAGACAAGTGGAGGTTCATGATCGCCTACATCCTGTGAGCACATAAAGAAGAAGAATGCAACACCAGTAGCACCTCCTTGCTATAATATCGCCACCTTAACTAAAGATAAAATGTAGACAGTGATGAGTATATAAGTTTTTGTCTTATGGCTATTCAATACAATAAAAGGAGAGAATTTTCATTGTTTTATGTATTAATTTTTATGACTCAAATAACATAAATAAGTATTCAATTGAAGTATTGTAAAAATTTGATTTTTCATTTTCTTTGTAAATGACAGTTGATATAAGTAAAAACAAGACTGAAAAACCATATAAACACGAGCACAGTATTTGTGAATTATTTACATATCTGCTTATATTGGTTTATTTTTGTTTATCAGCACATGAACTTCTATTTAATGCTGAAGTTTAAATATTTTGGATATATTTGTATGCTTTCAAACATAAGTAAAATGCACTGCTGACTATTTTGTTTTAAATATGTATTGTTGGCCATTTTACTATAAATATTTATTGCTGGTCATTTTGCTCTAAAATGTACTACTGGTAATTCTGACTTAAAAATGTATTGTTGGTAATTTTATTATAAATATGTATTGTTAGTTGGTTGATTTTGTTTAGTGGCATATCAACCTGTACGGGTTAATTAATGCTGAAATTTAAACATTTTAAAAGTAATTATATGCTTTCAACTATAGATAAAATTTATTGTTGGTCATTTTGCTTTAAAAATGTATTGTTGGTAAATTTACAATATGTATTGTTAGTTGGTTGATTTTGTTTTATTACATATCAACCTCTATAGGTTATTTAATTCTGGAATCTAAATATTTTGAACACAATTTTGTGGCTTCAACTATATATAAAATGTATTGTTTTTTTTGCCTTAAATATATACTGTTGCTAATTTTACTATCAATATGTATTGTTAGTTGGTTGATTTTGTTTTAATGCATATCAATTTCTATGGATTATTTAATACCAAAATTTAAATATTTTGTATACAATTTGTTTTAAAGATAATAATGGTTTTAGTGATACAAGTCTTAATAATTAACCCATAGCAGGGGGAAAAGAGGTGAAGTCATACCTACCTCAAGGGTATTTGCAGATAAGTGAATATAATGATCCCAACTGGAATTGGAACTCGGCTCTCTGATTAGCAATTCTGAACCATTATCCATTACACAACCCACACATCTAAACTTACAGCACATAGTATTTCCAAGCAATCACCCATCTAGGTACTGACCAGGCTTGACATTGCTTAACTTCAGTAATCATATGGAAACTGGTGTTTCAATATGATGTGGCTGTAAGCCACTTCTGCTTAGAATCAGTCTGATCTAGAGTGGATGTTGGTAGGAGTAAAGAAACAATTTAGACACTGGTGTGTAGAAATGACCAAAGATTTATTTTCATTTACAAAACATAAAAATGTCTCGTAAGTCATATAGTGTAGTGTTTGAGTGTATTGTATACAAGAGGAAAAATAAGAATGAAAGAAAGTACACCTAACACGGCTGACTGCTTGTTAGCTATCTGTTTGGGCTTGTCACATTATTAGTGGAATCTGCTCTCTTTCAGTGCTTACAGAAGGTCATTTTCACAGCCTAATTTTTGGATGAGCAGTCAGCCATGCTCTCTCGTTGCCTCTGTGGCTAGTATGTGTGTATCAAGTGCCTCTCTCTGTGCCCAGCTTCTCTTATAGCCTATATATGCATGGACATAGAGAAATGCATGGTCATAGCTGTAGATACCAGTGACAAACAAGAGTTGTGTCAATAATGGCTAGCACTCTGGTATGTTTGTGTTTGATTTCAAATTTGTTTTGAGTAGAGTGTGGCATATGTGTGACAGCAAAACTAAAATAGTTGTGTAGTTTGAGATTTATATTTTATAATAATTGTATAAATTTGGCTTTTTATCTCTAACTATATATAAATTGTTTTAGAGCATTTTTTGTGTGGTGAAATGTGTTCTCTGTTAGAGATAAAATACCTGTCTGGTCTATGAAAAATGTTCCACACATGTACACAGATCATTCCATCCATACTAGAATCAGCATCTCTCTATTAGTTCAGCATGTTACACAGATTTTCTTTCTTCAATGCAGCTCAGTTTGAATGTTCTTAGTTTTCCATGATGACATCATTGGGGTTTCTGCAAAGAGACATGATCTCAAAGATAATGATGCCTACACTCACTGTCATGTTGGAAAGTCCAGCAACACCCAAAAGACAGCCTTTGTGCACTTTGTTTTTTTGGTTTTTTTTAATCAGTATCACCCCACACAAGGTAGTAAAGCCACTAAAATGCAAGGGATTACAGGGTGTGGAAGAATTACAAACATTGAAACATCACTCGCCCAGTTCACACTCAACCCACGTCTATTGAACAGGTGAAGAGGCTCATCCCTTGTTCCCTGTTTAGAATGTGGTTTCCAGCTTTCTCTTTTTCAATCTTTTCGCTCTTTTCTTTTTTTTTTTTTTTCAATTGGAGTAGATAGACTAAACTATCGTCCAGTTCACACTCCACCCATGTCCATTGAACAGGAGAAAAGGCTCATCCTTTGTTCGCTGTTTAGGATGTGGTTTCCAGCTTTCTCTTTTCCAATCTTTTCACTATTACATAGCCCCCTGCACTTCAGTGGCGTTACCGCCTTGCTCAGGGTGATATGATTAAAAAAAAAAATTAGTGAGCAGAAAGAGAAAAGAGTAATCAGGAGAATAATAGATAGTGATTAACATTGAATTTAAATTTTTACATTTAAGTTGGCTGGGAAGCATGAGCTGGAAGAGAGTTCTACAGGCAATAAGTGCAGTGAAAGAAACTGTTAGCATAACACTTGTGGCTCCATCTAGCCCACTCAACTCTAAATTGATGAGATCTCAATATCAGTCTAGTATCGTGCTTAAATTCATAAAGTCTGTATAACAAAGTGAAGAGCTAATCCAAAAGATTATCATGAAAGAATTTATGGAAAATTTTATATTATTTTTAAGAATAGCCAAATACTTCTCTTTCTCCATAATAACCTGTGCTCTCAATAATTCTTCTGGTCCAGAAAGAGCAAAACAACCCCAGGACAGAATGCTCCCACCAGCGTGCTTAATTGTAGGGAAAGTATTTTTTAGCTAGTGAGCTTCATTCACTTTCTTCCATACATGATAGGAGTTCATGAGACCAATTAATTCTAATTTGCTTTCATCTGACCATAAAACAGAGTTCCAATATTTATTCCCATGCTCTAGATGGCTTATAGCATAAGCTAATTTTGCATTTTAGTTGTTTAGCCTTAAGCAAGGGACTATTCCTTGGGTGACAAGATTGAAGTCCTGCTTGAAAAAAGCATCCAGTGACTGTCTTCATTGATACATTTAACCCTGGTGACTTTACATCATTGTTACTGTTCTTCGTCATTAAGTGAAGATTCTTCAAGACATCTCTGACAATTTTTTCCATTTTCCCAGAAATTAACCATTTTCTGCCAGTTCTTAATTTATTCTCAACACAACGAACCTCGTTGTACTTCTTGACAATCCTACATACAAATTGTTGATCTCAGAATATTTAAACACTTGAAAAGTGTTGTATAAACATCATTCTTGTTTATATGCATCAACTATTTCTATTTGGAAGTTCTTGTCAAGTTCAGCCATCTTTGCCATGGTTGAAGAACAAATGAGTCATCATGGTATGTGTATAAACATCATCTTGTTTATATGCATCGACTATTTCCATTTGGAAGTTCTTGTCAAGTTCAGCCATCTTTGCCATGGTTGAAGAACAAATGAGTTATCATGGTATGTGGCATTCATATATTCTCTTCATCATATCTTTTAGAATGTTATAGAATCAGGACAATACTATTTCATTTTCATAGGATGTTCATATTAAATGTCAAATTAAGAAAAAACATTACAATTGCCATAGAGCAATATTATTTCATGATTTCCATAAGCAAGAGTGAATAATTTTGGACTGCACCAATTTTTAGAAAAAAGTTTAACTATGAATATAATAGAAGCAAAACTTCTAAGTACTTGCAAATATTTGCATTTCCTTAAAAAATATACAAATATTCAGTTGGTGTGTATAATTATGTCCAGAACTATATATATATATATATATAGTAAGATAAAGAGAATGATAAGGTGAACATTTAATTTTATTCATTGCTATATATATATATATATATATATATATACTGTAATGGTTGTTACAATGTTCTTATAAATTCATAGTATCACTACACAAAAATTTTCATGTTTCGAAGCCAGCCCATTATGTTGTTGGCTTCATCTTTTAATGAACTTGTAGGTTAATAAACCTACGAGTACAACAACTTAGTTACAATACTATATATATATATATATATATATATATATATATATACATATATATATATCAAGAAAGTTATATCTGTTTCTTGCTGCATAATGCTATTAAAACATGATAATTTAACACGCAAATCAAACATTGCTTTATTATATATTAAAAACAGAAATAGGGGTTGTTTTCAATGAGGGAAATTGATATAGAATAAAAAGTGCAAGAAGCCGTGAATGTGTTGTTGAAGGTGTAGATTTATTGTTACTATTATTAGAATTATTACTTGCTTTTTGCATAAGTGTCCATAATGGTATTTGCGTTGCTACACGTGTTTCGAGTCTAAAGTTGACTCTCTTCAGGCAAATAAACTTGTGATTTCACACGTCGAGATCTGTTTGCTTTTCTGATAGTCAAAATATCATGTATAAATAGGTAAGTCAAGTGGTAAGTACGTCAGAAAGTTCATATGCTTGTGTGCATGTTGTTTTTTTTCACACGCGCATGTTATATATATATATATATATATATAAAATGGGAGAGAAGAAAGAAAAAAGTAATTGTGAAAAACGGACGGTAAGAGGTAAGAATGCTAGAGAAAAATGAAAAAACAAATGTGGAAAGGAAAGAAAGTTATAGACAGACAGATTTACTGTCTTGATTTTAATACTCTTTATCCCTTTGATTTTTTAAAGTGTGTGAAAGTTTTTTTAATATATATATATATATATATATATATATAAGTAAGATGTAATACTTTATATATTAGAAAGTAAGCAGATATATTATTAATGTTATTAATATTACTGATTTTTCTTGTGTATTAGATTAGTATTGCCTATGCAAATCTCAATATTTTCATAGATTATTAATTAAAACATTTAGATTTAAATTAGATTCAATTCTAAGAGTTTAATGACTGGATATTATATACAAAGATTTCACCTTAAGGGTAAAATTCTAATAAAACTTTATCAAAATTGTGAGCAATTAATGATTTCATTCAAATGCAGTTGAATTCTAATGAATAGGATTAAGCCTAAATGTAACAACCTGGTCATTTCATATTCTTATTTAATATAATTTGATTTTTATTGTTATTATATTATATTATTTAATTTAATAAATGTAGATAGGCTTGTCTATCTCACACCCTCTGGTCTTTTGAACAGGATTAGAGGTTTATCCCTTGTTTCCTGTTTAGGATTGGGCTTCCAGTTCCTTCTAAAGTCCTTTTATTCTCTTTCACTCCCAGTAGTTCCTGCTGTCTTAGTAGCATTATTGCCTTGCTTGGGCTGAATTGATTAAAAAACAATTATGAAATAAAAGCTCAAATTTGATGTCTGATTATACAATTCATTCTGTGTATTGAATTTAGATTTTTTTTAAATTTTTACTAAAAATTAAAATCTCTGAATTTATTGCTTTTAGATTTAAACAAGATTAACTTATGCAGTTCAGTCCATAATTTAAATACCTTTCTTTTTCCCACGGTATGCAACTTGTGCAATACAAGTAGAATCTTTTTATTTTAACTGAAGGCTCAAATTTCCCTATTGTTCAAAACTAACCAATTTGGCATCCTATCATCTGAGTATTTAGGAATAGCCAAATTGGTTTGTGGCATTTGAGAAAAAAATGTTAACTAAATACAAAGATGGTTTATTTTTTCTAGAATATTCAGAATGTGAATGTATATAGATACTTTCTGTCTGCAAAATATTTCTTTTTCATTCAAATTCCTTTTACTTTCAAAAAACAAATGAAACTGATAAAGAGAAAAAGTTCTTAAAAATGTTCTTTTTTTAATAGCTGGACTGAAAATTATGAAATGGTAAACTTCAATTTAAAAAAATATGGAGGGAGATAAAAAAAAAACAAATTCTCAGTCCAAACAAGTCAGGAATTCTGAAAAGATGCTGAAGTTGGGTCATTTAATCAGATTTTAACTGGGGAAGTCACACAAAGACCTTTTAAATATCCACCTCTTGAAGTGACAAATTCAACAAAATGACTAGGATTTGGTTTTAGCATTAAAGTTTTGATCTGTTGGTTCCATAGTTTCAAATTCATGCCAACAGTCAAATTTTAGTATGTAAGAAAAGGAAAATATTAATTGAAAGTGGAAAAGAAAAAAATAACTCTTGTTGATTCAGTCTTATAAAATCCTTGATATTCACAATACATTCAGCAAAAAGGACTCTGATTAGGAGATTGGCAGTTTTGAGGAATGTGCAACCACCTTTTAATTGCTGTTGTTTTCAGGTCTACCTTAACCTGGAGATAACACCTGTTAGGGTCCCAGCCATGGTCAAGTAGCAAAACCCCAAGCAAAAATCCAAAATCTAGGAATATATATATATGCAGACAGATCTGTTTCACTGTATCACAGCTCATCAGTATGGTTAAACAGCTGATTGCTTTTTACCCAGGATTGAAACGTGACCGAATTGGTTTCAGTCGGCGATTCTATCTCTGAGCTATGGGCACTCAGTAGAAGGTGGCAGACTTTTTAGTGTGTATATTATCATTATACATGCCCAATAGCTGAGAGTGTTCTAATTCATTGCTGAATGAACGTTTATATATATATATATATATATATATATATATATATACATATATATAAACAAGATTATAATTATACTTGTCTTGAAAACCTTCCTCGAAAACTATCGAATGAAGGGGAAAATGGTTGTAAAAAAAGAAAGAGCTTAGGGCATGAAAGTCAGTCAAAAGTTTTCAGACAGAAATCAGCACGAAGCCCAAAGAAAAAACACGACACAAGTAATCATCTAACAGAACACCCTCAATGCAAAAGTACAGCAAACTAAATAGCACCTAATGAGCCAGATGAACCTAGCTAGGTTTCACCTAAACAGATTGTCAGGGAAAGCTGACGATCTGTTTAGGTAAAACCTAGGGAGGTTCATCTGGCTCATTAGGTGCTATTTATATGTGTGTGTGTGTGTGTGTGTGTGTGTGTGTGTGTGTGTGTGTGTGTGTATGTATATAATATATATGTGTGTGTGTATATAATATATATGTATATATGTATCTATATAATATATATGTATGTGTGTATATAATATATATGTATATTATATGTATGTATATAATATATATGTATATATATGTGTGTGTGTGTGTATATGTGTATATATAAATATAGATATGTATATATGTGTTTGTGAGTCTGCGCATGTATGTGTGTGTGTGTAATTCAATTTATAGTAGTAAAAACATTTATACATTTTTATAAAAAAATGTGACTGAAAATTTTTCTACATTTTTTAGCAAAATGATAATTAATACAACACTAAAATTGTCTAAAAATACATTTTTTTAAACATTACCAACAATCCAATTTTTCATCTACAAACTTTTTATCTAAAAAATATGTTTACTCTGAAAGTATAAAAATATGTATAAAATATCTGTAGTTGAAAGCGTATAATTGCATTCAAATATATGTAGTTGAAGTCATAAAATTGCATATAAAATATTTAGATTTCAGAATTGAATAACCCATAGAGGTTGATATGCTGCTAAACAAAATCAACCAGCCATACTCACAAGAAATAAATATCTCGAAAAGTAACTTGAAATAGCGGTCAATATACCACTGAAAGTTTCTTCAAATGACAATGTACCCCTTAAGAATTTGAAATAACGTAGAAGTGCCATTCAATGACATTTTAAGTATCAGCTATTCTGGGTGTAACCAGCATATTTCTGAAATAGAATAACATCATTCTCTTGCAGAGCCAATCTGGCATTATGGTTTGGTACCAATAAATCTTAGAATAAAAATAGGAGCAACCCAATACCTTCTCCAAGATTACAAACTTATAAATCAAAGCTGATGTTTTATTGAATATCTTTCCCATTTTTCCCAACATATGTGGAATGTAGATAAATTTATAATGTTATAAGTTCATGGAAATATCATGACTTGATATCACAATGTGTTTTAGTTGCAAGGAGTTGTGTATCTGGTGTTAAAAGCATTGGTTGGAAGTTCAAATCCAGTTAAAACTCTGTTGGTCAGTTCATTTCCTAAGAGATTGGGAGTGTATGGTTTTTAAACCCTATATGTCATTAAAAATGACTGATATGTAAATTTTTTATACGTTATAAGTAGAATATAATTACAATTTAATTATACAAATTATTAATTTCTTTGAAAATTGACTAAAGATAATCTGCAAGCTAAAAATAATTTAAGACATAAAACATATTACATTCTAATTTGTTAAGTTTAAAATTTAAAAACATTCTATTTCCACAAAATCATCATAAAATTTCACGATATAGAGATGGGCAAATTGTCTATCTAGATGTAGTAGAATCTTCTGATGGTGTAGAAAAATATTACAAAATATGCTTATATGAATAAACATTGCATTTTGATTTAAATTTGGATGAGAAAAAATTCAGCATTCATATAATAAATGTGAATCATGCTCTGTCTTACCAATGTAGATTTGGTTGAAATAAAATCCATTTTACTGATGATGAAAAAATATTAATATATATCAAACACATTATTCGAATATATTCTATTAATTAATTAAAAAAAAATAAAAACATCTTTTTATTTAAAATTTTTTGTTAGACATGATATTACTTTTAAGTGTATACTAACTTAAAATAAAACTTAATTAACTTATAATTTACACAGGATTTAAAATATATATCAACTTATTAATTTCTAAAGTTTCAGTTTTTTAGTATGTATATTTATTAAGTTATTAGAGATTTTATATTTTTCATATATCAAAAGAAAAGTTTATATTTTTATATTTTTCAAATATCAAAAGAAAAGTTTTCAAAATTGTCTTTTATATTTACCACATTGTATTTTATATATATGTGATTTAGTGCTATACTGGTCATAGGTTATAGTTGACAGAAATAGGCATTATTAGAAGTGTTTAAATTTGTAGAACTTTGAGTAGGTAAAAAATTGGGATTATAAAAATATTCAATTAGTCCACAAAGAAAAGGAAAAGAAAAAACAATAAAGTGTAAATTCAAAATTTTATAATTCAGAAATTGTCAGAGTGATTTAGTAAAATTGTTTTTCCCTTTTTTTCAGCCCTATTTTTTTCTTATTAAGACAGTTTTCATACAAGAAATAAACTGATCACAGTAAGACTTCTTACTGACTTCTTTTACTACTTCGACTCAAACTGTTACATCTGATTGCTACTCAAACCATCATGCAAACTGACTACTTGATATGTTGCCCTTTTATTTATACTTGGCATGTGGACATCACAGTAGACACAAAATGCATGTGAATATTTAACAGAAAAATTCTCATCTATTTGCCTGTTCGTTACTTGAAAAATATAAAATCTCTAATAACTTAATAAATATACATACTAAAACACTGAAACTTTAGAAATTAATAAGTTGATATATATTTTAAATCCTGTGTAAATTATAAGTTAATTAAGTTTTATTTTAAGTTAGTATCCACTTAATAGGAATATCATGTCTTACAAATAATTTTTAATAAAAAGATGTTTTTATTTTTTTTAATTAATTAATAGAATATATTTGAATAATGTGTTTGCTATAATTTGAATCCGTATAATTTATTAATTTTACCAAAAAATAATTTATATGGATTTTTAAAGTTTTTCTTCACAAACATAACAAATTCATGTCATTTTTAATCAGTTTTTAAGGATGAACTTGGAAATGACTGGTCATACAAGATTGCACTGTTGATTCATTACATATTCTAGTTTATTGAATCTGCTTTTTTATCTTTAGTAATTATATTTGCTTATCTTATACTAGTTTTTCCAATAAAAACAAGTACAATAAAAATGGATTTGCTTTTAAGGTTACTGTAATAATTTTCCAAATAGGACATAATATTATGATCTACTAAAAAGAATTACAATTTCTCTCAAGTAGACAAAGATGCAGTAAAGTTTATTTCAACCAATTGAAATTAGAATTTAGGATTTAAAAAATTATAAAAATGCCATAAGGATCAATTTTAAAAAAGTTTTGCTACAAAGAAAATATTGTAATGGATGGATGAAATAGAAATCTTAAGGTGCTGAGTTTATTTAGATAAGAAGACATTTAAACTAATATATTAAAATGAAAAGTAGTTATAATAATTAAATATATCTTGTCATCTTACTTGGAAAGTGGTAACAACCTATCATGCAAATTACAAATTTAAGATACCAAAATCAAACAAGTACTACAATTTAAATATTTCTGAAGTGTTTAACAGGAGATGGAAAGATAGAATGAATAGTTGTTAGCAAAAGAAAGAGTTCAGCATGCAAATTAAAAATTGAAGATGCCAAAGTCAAACAATTACAACAATTTATACAGTATATCTGGGAAGTGTTTTAACAGGCGATGGAAAGTACAAATGTGAAATCCAAATTTGAATAGCCAAAGGTTGACTTCCAAAAACTAATCAAAGTTCTAAGAAACAGGAAAATTTCATTAGAAACAAAGAAGAGAGTACTGACCTGTTATGTAATATCAATCAATTTTCTCACAGATGAAGAAGAGACTTGAAGCAACAGATATGTGATTCTACAGTGGATTCTAAGAATACCATGGACTAAACATTGAAATTTTAGAAAAAAAATGGAAACAAAAAGGACACATACTTAATATCAGAAAGTGATAGTTGAAATTTCTAGAGCAAATAACGAGGAAAGAGGGTTGGGAAAATTTGACACTCACAGGAAATATTTAAGGTTTTACGTGTACTACTAGATTGGCATCTAGGTCCCACCATTTTACTGTTGAAATAGTTAAATATAACCTCCTCTTCTACTCTAACAGTTTCTTTTCTCGCATTTCGTGCCTGTGAAACACTTTTCCATTTACTTGATTTCTTTGATAGCTGCAATCTTCAAAAATTTAAATGCATTGTCAGTTGCCATCTTCTATCTCCTTGAATCCCATCCATTTTTATTCTTTCTGTGACATCCCCTGTACCCTGTCTTTTCTCTCACTGTATTTATCTGCACACTAGTGGCAGTGCCAGCTTGCTTGGGGTGAAATGATTAAAAAAATATGGGACAGAGGAAAGCAGGGTGTAACCTACCAAACAAGAATGTTTAAATTGATGGTAGAACAGAGTTAAGGAGAAATGACAAAAAAGCAAATTTAATGAGAGCCATAAAGAACAGAAAATTGTGGAGAGCTATGATCATCAACATCCCAAAGGGACATGGCACAAATTAAATTTGTCAAGAACATAATAATAATTATTAGCAGTGAAAAAATAATTAAGAAAGTGTTACAATGGTTTAATTTAATGAGAATCTTAAAGTAAAGATCAAAGGATGTGATAAAATATCCAGACTTAATTACTTGGTCATCCACTTAGCTTATTTTTGAGCACTTATTTGCATTGTTAACTTTGAAGAATGATACACAATCTGTTGACCAAATCAAAACACTTGTGTGTACATTTTTGCTTTCTCCTCATTCATGACAATAAAGGTCTTCTGAAATTGTCTTGCCTTTATAGGAATTAAAATCTATATATATTTTTCAACCAATAAAATTACACTAGAAGGTTTAATTGATAAACAAGGAAAATACCACTAACATACTTGTGGATGTAGTTGTAGACCTACCACATGTTATTTTTGGACCATTTAGAAAATGACAACAATAACCACTCCTGAAAATTCAAGCTGTGTGAAATTATTTTCTAACCGATGAAAACCTTGTATTCAAAAAGTTTGCATCTCTATTTTGAATCCTCTCATTTTGACCAAGTACCCTCAGGTCAAGTTCAAATTCCATTTGAATTCATTGCATTCACTTATGCGCAAATACCTTTGGGAAAGGTATTAATCCATCTCTTCCTTCCAGTTATGGCTTAAATAACAGGACAGATTGGGTTCTATAGCCTTGGCTGGCAACCAATCTACCAGAGAAAGCAATGGCAACCTACTGCGGGAAAATCTTCTGCCCAGTCAGTCATGTATGTCTCTTTCGAGACATGATCACCCCAGCATGTTTCACATATGGCACTTAACTGACTGACCCTCAGGTCATCATCAGGTGTATATTGATTGTCTGCTATGGATTACCTTGTTGATTATTGTGATACATCATGTGAAATCAGTTATTGTTCTTGGATTTAGTGCCTCACTACCTGATCCAAGGCTTGAACTCATGGCCACTAGATGATACTAACACATGTATAACCAACTACTATATCCCCTATGCCAAAGGGACATTAGAGGTATATTTTTGGAGCCATTTATATTCAGTGTCAGATGGTTTTGACAACCTTGAGTCTACAATAACATCTATATTAACCAAGATGAGAACAATATTTCAAAATAATACCAAGATATTGAAAATTACTCATCTCAGAAATAAATACAAATTATGTGTTGTTAATTGTTTGGGATTCCAACACTTGGATAGTGAGAAAAACCTGGGTAGAGCGATACCAACACCTTAATTCTAATGCAGGTGTCCCTCAAGGCTCTATCCTAGGTCCTATGCTCTTTCTGATATACATTAATGATCTTCCTGATTTCATAATATCCCAAGTAGGTATGTATGCCGATGACACCACAGTTTACTCTCGCCTCGATCAAAAATCTGGTGTAGGTGACAAAGCTAACCTTGCAGCCGAACTTAAAAGGACCTCCAATCCATAGTGGACTGGGGTAAGAAATGGCTCGTAAGCTTTAATGCTTCTAAAACAAAGCTACTATCAATTAACCATCATAGACAATCGCACCTACCTCCCATTAGCATGGACCAGGCTTGCCTCCCAGAGAGTAAAACACTATGCCTCCTTGGTCTCACACTTACAGCAGACCTCAAATGGAATGACTATATTGAATCCATTGCTAAATCTGCTGCTATGAAAGTCGGTTCTCTGTGCAGGGCCTTGAAGTTTTTTCCGTCTGAATCTATCTTGCACATTTATAAATCTACCATCTGCCCGTGCATTGAATACTGCTGCCATATCTGGTCAGGTGCTTCTGCTATTCTCCTCGGGCTTCTCGACAAGGTACAGCGGAGGGTCTGTAATGTGATCAATACTGACTTGGCAGACCGCCTGCAGTCTCTCTCTCACCGGCGCGACGTGGCTTCCCTGTGTCTCTTCTATAAATACTTTCACGGCTTCTGCTCCAATGAACTTGGATCACTGCTGCCCCCTAGATACGAATTTGCACGAAAAACTAGATTAGCAACTAGATCCCACCATTTTACAGTGAAACTGATAAAATGCAACCGCAACTTCTACTCCAACAGTTTCTTTTCTTGCACTTCCCCACTGTGGAATTCCCTTCCATATGATTGCTTCCTGGACAGCTACAATCTCCAGGAGTTTAAATGTAAGGTCAATAGACACCTCCTAACACACTAACTCGCTCCCATTCCTTCAAACACTCTTCCCATCTGCCCATCCCTCATCCTCGGTATCCTTACCCATCTATCACCTTCCTTCTGATATTTCTTACACCTAACCACTCCTCCTCTTTACCTTCCCCTATGTAGCCCCATGCTCAATAGTTGCAATGGAATGCCTTGCTTGGGGTGAAATGATTAAAAAAAAAAGAAAAAAAAGAGCTTGTAGTAAACAAAACCTGTCATATTTAATCAACCATTCACCAGGACATTACAGTATAGAGCTTTAGAAATTGAAATAAGTTTTTCACACAGAATATTAGATTCTTTTGATAAAAAAAGTGAGATAACTTCTGAAAAAAGAATTGATTTTTAAAAAGTGAGATACTTTCTAAATAACCATATATCATTAAAAGTAGAAATTTTATCCTTACCTTATTCTAACAAGTTTCTTTTCTTTTCTTTTCTTTTCTTTTTACTACAAAATTAGAGAAGTGAAGCCATAGGCTAAGTATTGTTTCCTATTGTGAAATGATGTTTTCATACATAAAATATCTAAAAATATATATAGGATAACACAGCACTCTCATTGGAAAATTTGTCTTTGAAGAAAATACCAATTAAAATTACTATGATATGATGTGAAACTTAAAAAAAAAAGACTTGCCAAATATGAACAGAGTGTAAACATTATTCATAATGAACTAAAACAATAATTTTATAAAGTTGTCATAAAAAAATAAGATATTTCCAAATTAAAATTCTTCTTTTTAATCAGACCTATATTTATGAAAATAGATTGCATATATAAATTTGCATTCTTGTTAAGAAAAACTTTTTATTAGTTTAGACTATACTTGTCAGATATTGGATAATAAGTCATATACAAATTTAGGTTTATTAAAAAAATAATTTATTTATGAGCATAAGATGCTGTTTTTCCTCCGTTCTTCTTACCTACTGTATGTCATGTGAGTGTCGAATTTTTTATGCCTTCTTTCTTCATTATATGCTCTAGAAACTTCGACTGCTTCTGATTCTAAGTATAAATATTTGTTTACATTTTACACAAAACTTCTTTGTTGCTCACATGCTCTATCCACGGCATTCTAGGTATACTTCTTTAGGATAACATCTCTGTTGCCTCAACCCTCCTCTTCATCTGCAAAGAAATGTCCAATATTCACTGCAATGTAGGATAATTGATATTGCATAGCAGTTCGGTCGATCACTGAAGTTAAGCAACGTTGAGCCTGGTTAGTACTTAGATGGGTGACCACTTGGGAATACCAGGTGCTATAAGCGTTTAGTGACGGATGTGCATTGTGGTGCAGTGGATATCGGCTCGGAAAGAGAAATCGGGGAGCTGAGTTCAAATTCCAGTTGAATACCCTGCATTCACTTAAGCACTGGTACCCTTGGGAAAGGTATAATCCATCCCTTACCTCCAGTTATGGGTTAAATAACAGGGTAGGACTTGGGAACCCTGCCCTTAAAAACAAATCCCAATGAATCTTGATACTCGAAAAGAAAAAAGTATTACTAGACACAAAACTTATATAAAAAACAATAAATTGTTGAAAAGAAAAAGGTATTACCAGCAATAAATAAATAAAATTTAGTTGGCAATAAATGACCTGCTGAGGTTGATATGCCATAAAACAAAACAACCAACCAACCAGCACTCTTTGTTTATAATGAAACTAGCAATATAGCCCAGCATTGCTTGGGTGTAATGAAAGCTTTAAAACTAAATCATGGTCCTGGAGCTCAGACTTAGCCTAAAGAATATTTGTGTGAAGTTTGGTGGGAATCGGATAAAAATTGTGGATTTGTATAAAGGACATACAGACAGATAAACAGACACACACTCAAACATCTGGTCTTTTATATATATATATATATTATCGATTTTCTGCACTATTGTAAGAAGTGCAACCTTGAAACTTCTGTATATCGTTTCTTATGTCTTTGTCTATGAGTGTATCAAATTTGATTAAAATTGAACCACTCCTTCTATAACCCGATTTTTTCGATTATTGATTTTTGATATTTATTGGGGGTACCTCGACACAAAACTTAGCTAAGAACACTCGCAGATGCTTATAGTACAACTGTGTAAATTTTCAAGAAAATTGGTTCATCCGTTTCGGAGTCTATAGGTAACGGACACACACACACAGACACACACACACAAAGTTCCATTATGAATAAGTTTAGATTTCCTGTTTCTTAATAGTTTGCTTAGGTTTTGGAAGGCCACTTTTGCTATTCCAGTGTGCCTTCAGATATCAGCTTCATATTTTTCATCCCTTATTAAAACACTTCATAGAGATTTAAACTGTTGTGCTTGCTTGATTTTGACATCTCCAATTTGTAGGTTGTTTCTTGGGCCATTTCTCTTAATGACAACCATATATTCTATCTTTTTACAGTTGATAGTTCTTTCTTCCTGATTTGCTTTACTACCTTTTCTAAACACTCCTGCAGTATATTTTCTGCCATCAAAACAGTGATGTCTGCATATTTAAGATTGTGTCCACTAATAATAAATCCTGGTAGGACTTTTAGTTCTTTTAGAATTGGTTTGCTGTAAATTGATTTGTTTTTTATGGCTTATGAACCCTTTTCAGGTTATTTAAAAGTGAAACATACTGGATTGTAAGAATATTATTTTTTGCAAGCAAATATTGTATTCAATTCTTTTAGATATAATAAGGATTTTCAGATACAAGTACTATTATTTAACCCATACATGGGAAGAGAAAAAGTGAACTTATGCCTTTCCCAGGGGTATTTGCATATAAGTGAATGTAATGAATCTGACTGGAATTAAAACTCAACTCTTTGGTTATTTTATTCCAAGTTGTTATCTATTACACCACCCACACATCCAAGTTTACAACACCTTATATTACCAAGTAGTCAACCATCTAGGTACTGGACGAACACAATGTTCTCCTTTCTGTTTTTATGCATTTATTTTTTAATCCATAGGTAGGTGGTTTTTTGCCAGTAAATGTTCAGGTCTGATTTAAGCATTATATAACTAAAGTCAAATTTCCTTGGTCAGAGGTGAATGATGTATTGCAATAAACCTACATATCATTTGTCTGGTTTCAAAATAAACTTCCTGTGTGGAAGTTAATGTCAAATTTGAGATTTATTTAATGATTGAGGAACGGAAAAAAAATTTTTTTTCAGCTGTTTGACAAAGATGACCTTTTATTTTATAATCCAGGGCAGTGTTTACTTTTATAAAAAAAAAAGAGCTTTTTTAAAACTCTTTACGTGTTCAAAGACCAAGAAGAATGAGTTAAAATTAGAGTTGTGATTATATATATATATATATATATATATATAGCTGCCCACTTGTATCTGAAGGTGCCTGTCTACTATGACAGCTCACTAATCCCTGTTACAGACTCCTGCTCATGCACATTTGTATTTGTTCAACACCCACAGAGCCCATCTGCAACTATACTGAGCAAACCATAGTTATATTTTCTGGAAGAGAACACGTTATCTTGCGTGACCAACAGACTGAACAAGACCAGCACGGTCAAACCCTCAGTCACAATGACTTGTGACTTTGTGATAGCATAACCATTGATGACTCCCAAAGGGTTCTGTCTACCCAATTTTGCTAACAAGGCTTGGGTCAACCTGTGATATGGTTTTGCATGTTCTGAAAGTGTTGTATGCTAAAATCACTTTCTTCAAACCAATAACATCAAGTAGTCACCTTCCTAACAAATTGACCATGGTGAGATTTAAACCAGGTCTCATGGTCAGAAAGCAAACCACTCAGCCACGTGCCCATGGCAGCTGTGAATAAAAGTTGATAAAACAACAGAACCTAAAAGATATTTCTACTCCAATCAGCCTTTATGTCTATGAGAAGGGACCTCCAGCAGAAAACCTAGACCATTGGGCTCATGTTGCTTTCATTTCCTCTTGTTGACCTGTGGCATGTGACTTAAAGGGTGTGGTTTTTATTGTGTGATACAACCTAAACTTTTATTTGTACTGCTCTGAGAGTTCACCACATGTCCTTTGCAATAACTGGGTAGGGAACCTATAACAATTATGAAAAACACTCTATAATTCTATGTGAACAGTCTTGCCAAGATTAAGCGATTGGTCAGGGCAGTTTGATATTACATAAAAGTTCTAACTGACAATCTCTAAGAAAAGCCTCAGAATTTAATTTACCAATAACATGCTAATGATAGGGAAATTTTTTTGTTTTTATGAAAATATTTTGTGTTTCTATTTGATTTTTATTTTAATGTCATGTTCCTTCAGGATGTATACAATTATGGCTCTCCACAGGTCTCTGTTTGTTTATCTATGAATTACCATAATTCTTGGGTTAAGATAGTGAAGTGGTTTTCTGTTGCTTTCCCTTAATTTTTGAATTAAGAGTTTTCTTTCTTCTAGACTAGTTACCATCCAAGGCTTTAGAGCCTTGTCTTCTCTGCTATTTAACCCATACCAGGAAGAAGAGATAATTTTATGCCTTTCCCAACAACATTAGTGTGAAAATGAACATAAGTAAACTAAATTGGAATTTGAACTCAGCTCACCAAGTCAGTTTCTTCTGCTAGTAATCATGACACTACCTAAACATTCTAAAGTTGGCGGTTACAAAAAATAATTACACTGCATCATTATTCTTTAAACAAGTGTAAATGACCTGTTTGTGTGGGAATTTGTAGTGAGAGTGAAGAGCAAATGAATAACAAGATAGATAGATTGACATATTTGCCAATCTATCTTACCAGACACCTCGTTTCATGAGCACCATTAAATAATAATAGTCTTTTTATATGGGAACATAAAGTTGGGTTTTTTTAATTTTATCTTAATGCCATATCCTTTCAGGATGTAGGCACTCATGGCTCATCACAGATTTCTTTTCTTTATCTATGAATTGCCATGACTTCTTGGATAAAATAATAAAGTTCTTTTCTGTTGCTTTCTCCATGGTTTGAAATTCAGAGATTTTTTTTCCTTAGACTCTTTATTACTCAGAGCTGGAGGGCACAGTCTACCCTTTTATATAACCCATAGTTGGCAGGAGAAAAGATGGGTTCAAGTCTTTTCCAAAAGGCATTTGTGCAAAAGTGAATGCAAAAGACTAGTCTGGAATTTGGTTTCATGGCTTCTGCTCCAACAAACTTAAGTCACTGGTGCCTCTGCAACAGGTGTTTACACGTGCAACCAGATTGGCCCTGGGTCCCACCCATTCACAGTTAGATTAACCAAATGCAGATGACAATTCTACTCCTGCGGCTTCTTCCCTCGCACTTCCCACCTGTGGAACTTGCTTCCATATTCTTGCTTTTCTGATGGCTACAACCTCCAGGAATTTAAATGCAATGTCAATACTCATCTATTAACCACTTGACTCTAGTTCCTTTCACCACCCCGTATATCCTTTCCTTTCTCTTCACCTTTGCAACTGTCATCACATATGTATTCCCATCCTTCTTTTGATCCTTTCTAACTGGTTCATCTTCCTCTTCACTCTCTTCTACTTAATCTTTTTACTCTTATGTAGCCCCCTGCACATCAGTGGCATTACCGCCTTGCTCGGGGTGATACGATTAAAAAAAAAATTCTACTTTCTGAGTAAGTAACCGAAACACTATCTGTGCAGCCATGTGGCAATAATATTGGAAAAAGCAAGAGAGAGGAGAACGGATGAAAAGTAAAATATAAGTAAGAAAGCTCCTGAAAAGCAAAAATAAAATAAGTGAAAGAAAAAAGAGACGTAATGGAGATGTAAGAAAGCCATACAGGTTTATGGTCTTGAGTTTTATTACTCCTTTACACTTTTGATCTTTTAAAGTGGGTGAAGCATTATTTATATTTTCTCTTTTGGATTGTGACCCACATTCTATGTAAAAAGATAGATAGATAGATAATTCTTTTTTTTCTAAGTGCTGTGTCCTTTCAGAAAGTAAACAACCATGACTTTCCACAACCTCCTATTTCTTGTAGCGCTCAGCAACATTTAACCCTTTGCTAAGCATCCCACAGCCCATTCTGCCAGCCATTCACAAAATTTTGTAAGTGGCCTACTGCTTTCCTTTGTCCCTTTTGCCTTTGATATGTCCTGTAAGTATAAAATTCACCAAGCCCTCATTCCTCAATTTGTATCAAAGTATTTCAGCTATCTCTATCTGATTCTTAAGATAAATGTTCTTTTTGTTTCCATTTTCCTTTAGACTATTTTGTTGCTTATGCACTTTATCCATAGTATTCTCAGCATCCTTCTGTAGAAACACATTTCTATTACTTTGTGTTTTCTTTTCTTCTGTGTGGAGATTGTCCAGCATTCTCTACCATATAAGATGATTGATATTACATAACATTTCAGCACATTTTCTTTTTTTGAATTTCTAGTACATAGCTTTTGGAATAGTAGTCTAATGTGCATTTGGATTTTGCTGTTGCCTTTTCCATCATCTGTCAAAAATATTCCCAGATATTTAAACTGCTGTAATTGTTTGATGTTGACATTTTCAATTTGCAGTTTACATCTTGGGCGACTTACGGCCATATCACGTTGAATACACCGGTTCTTGCTCGATCACCAAAGTTAAGCAACGTTGAGCCTGGTCAGTACTTAGATGGGTGACCACTTGGGAATACCAGGTGCTGTAAGCACTTAGTGACAGATGTGTATGCTTACGGCCATATCACGTTGAATAAACCGGTTCTTAGATGGGTGACTGCTTGGGAATACCAGGTGCTGTAAGCGTTTAGTGACGGATGTGCATGCTTACGGCCATATCACGTTGAATACACCGGTTCTCGCACGACCACCGAAGTTAAGCAACGTTGAGCCTGGTCAGTACTTAGATGGGTGACCACATAAGGAATACCAGGTGCTGTAAGTGTTTAGTGACGGATGTGCATGCTTACGGCCATATCACGTTGAATACACCAGTTCTCGCTCAATCACCGAAGTTAAGCAACCGTTAAGCCTGGTCAGTACTTAGATGGGTGACCGCTTGGGAATACTAGGTGCTGTAAGTGTATAGTGACAGATGTGCATTCTTACAGCCTATCACGTTGAATAAACCAGTTCTTGCTCGATCACCAAAGTTAAGCAACATTGAGCCTGGTCAGTACTTGGATGGGTAACTGCTTGGGAATACCAGATGCTGTAAGTGTATAGTGATGGATATGCGTGCTTACAGCCATATCATGTTGAATACACTGGTTCTCGCTCGATCACCAAAGTTAAGCAACATTGAGCCTGGTCAGTACTTAGATGGGTGACCACTTGGGAATACCTGGTGCTGTGAGCGTTTAGTGATGGATGTGTGTTGTGGTGCAGTTGATATCGGCTCGAAAAGAGAAATCGGTGAGCCGAGTTCGAATTCCAGTTGAATACCCAGCATTCACTTAAGCACTAGTACCCTTGGAAAAGGTATTAATCCATCCCTTCCCTCCAGTTATGGGTTAAATAACAGGGTATAACTTGGGAAACCTGCCCTTAAAAACAAATCCCAATGAATCTTGAGACTGGAAAAGAAAAAAGTATTACTAGACACAAAACTTATATAAAAACAACAATAAATTGTTGAAAGGAAAAAAAGATGTATTACCAGCAATAAATAAATAAAATTTAGTTGCCAAGGTTGATATGCCATAAAACAAAAACAACCAACCAAACAACATCTTGGGCTTGTTCTCTTGCTGACAACTGTATATTCCATCTTCTTGCAGTTGATTGTTAGTCCTTTCTTTTTGCTTTCCTTACTACTTTGTCTAAGAGATTCTGTAACTTACTTTTCTGTTTCTGTCATCAACAGTGTCATCTGTGTATTTTATATAATTAAGATTACACCCAATGATAACAAAAGCTGGTAAGGTCTCCAGCTCCCTTTGGATAGGCTTAATGTAGAAGTTGAATAAATCCAGTGTGAAGACACATCCTTGTTTCATGCTCCTTTCTGTTTTGTGTAGCTACTCAGTTCATTTTCTATCTGTATGCAGTTTGCTCTCTGTACAATACTATGTAATAAATATATAAATGGTAATACATTTGGAAATTTTGTTATGATAAGTGTGTAAAACATTTATTTTTAACAAATGAGAGGTTTGTGAAGCAAATAGACTAAAATGTGAAACAGCCTATTAGTTCATATATTTACTGACAATTCAAATGGAAAATTTAAGATGGCTGAACATTGTCTGCAAAAGAGCTAATACATCAAAAAGGATATTACTAATTGATTCTACTTTTCTTTCTATTTTACTTCTTTTATTCACTCATTCAATTAGCAAAATAAATTGATGTTAATAATAGCCAAGAACTAAATAATATATGAGGATAAATTCAATTAAATTTTGTGACAATATTGATTAAACTGTTTAGACAGATTTGATCAGTCAATTAACATTTATTCTATTTTTGTTTCCATTTCTGAATAATTGCTCGTTAAGCAATTATATTTTTCCTTAGAATAAATTCAGATTTTCAAATATATTCTTTGTCTTTAACTTTCAACCACATAAATATTTTTCATGCTAACAGAAAGCAAAATAGAAAAAGAATTTTAAAAAATTAACTTAAATTTAACTGTTACACAACCTAGTTTCACTTTCTTAATGAGATATTGTATTGTTATACAATGCATTACTCGATGCTACTTAGAGTGAATTAACTTCATATTACTATAACAATGGAATATCTCATTGGAAAGTAATAAGACCAGATTGCTTTTTCATTGCTTTTTATTTCTTTGGCTTTAGGTATTTTATTTTTAGTGGTTTTCAAAGCAGAATTTTTTCATTAAATCTCAACAGAAATTTGTAGCCAATGTAGTCAACATGTGGTTGTTAAATAGATTTTACCTTAGGTTGTAAAATTACATGCGATAATAGCTTTTTGTTTATTTTAATATATCCTTTCAGAATGTAAGTAATCATGGCTCTTCACAGATTCTTTTTTTCTTGGGAGAGATAGCTGAGTGGTTTCCTGTTGTTTTCTCCACAGTTTAGAATTCATAGTAATTCAGAGAGTCTATCAAAAAAAAGAGCCTATCCTGCTAAACAGCAGAGTAAGGGAAAAGAGATGAAATCATGCCTTTTCCAAGGGCATCTGTGTGTATGTGAACATGACAGACTCAGCTGGAATTTGAACTCAGCTCACCAATTTTACTTTCCCTTCCAAGAACGGTTACACTAGCAATACAGGTGTGGGCTCTACATATAGACTACTAAATGAGTTGGAGAACTTGGCCTGAAGATTGCATTGAGGCATGAAACTGAGTTACCATGCAGTGTGGATTCCTATGTTCATACTGTCTATATCTGTAAATGCTCTATCTCTAATATTGAGCATTCTTCCTCTATAAATATTGCAAATTCTAGGCAATATATTTTTCTGACTCTGATGAGCAGTGTCTCTGCAAAACTTTGAAGTTGGTCATAAGATAAGTTATTTGAACCTCTATTAATTTGTTAACTACTGTTACTCTAGTTCTTTATTGACTACATTTTTTGCAAAAATTATGCTTACCTTGAAATATATTAAATTCTACTAATTTTATAAATTTTGAGCAGTATTACTGATTTGTATTATTACTATATGCTTTATAAATTGAACAAAGAAAGAATGTTTGTTTAATGTTTGATGTGTTTCTCCTGATGTCAAATAAGTTGTGGAAACTTGTAAAAGAACTTCCCAAAATTGTGTGTAATGTTCTGAATAATTTTGACAATTGTTGTTTATTTTTAAAGAAGATTTGGTTGTTGTTTTGTTTTTATGGCATATCAATCTTGGCAGGTCATTTATTGCCAACTAAATTTTTTATTTATTGCTGGTAATACCTTTTTCTTTTTAACAATTTATTGTTGTTTTTATATAAGTTTTGTGTCTAGCAATACATTTTCTTTTCAAGTATCAAAATTTATTGGGATTTGTTTTTAAGGGCAGGTTTCCCAAGTTATACCCTGTTATTTAACCCATAACTGGAGGTAAGGGATGGATTAATACCTTTCCCAAGAGTACCAGTGCTTAAGTGAATGCAGGGTATTCAACTGGAATTCGAACTCAGCTCACCGATTTCTCTTTCTGAGCTGATATCCACTGCACCACAATGCACATCTGTCTCTAAACACTTACAGCACCTGGTATTCCCAAGTGGTCACCCATCTAAGTACTGACTAGGCTCAATGTTGCTTAACTTTGGTGATCGAGCAAGAACCGGTGTATTCAACGTGATATGGCCGTAAGCACGAACATCCGTCACTATACGCTGACAACACCTGGTATTCCCAAGTGGTCATCTATCTAAGTACTGACCAGGCTCAACGTTGCTTAAATTCGGTGATTGAGCGAGAAGCGGTGTATTCAATGTGATAGGCTGTAAGCATGCACATCCGTCACTATATGCTTACAAGCACCTGGTGATTCCCAAGCGGTCACCCATCTAAGTACTGACCCAGATGAGGCTCAATGTTGTCTTAACTTCGGTGATCGAGCGGGAGAACCGGTGTATTCAATGTGATAGGCTGGTAGGCATGCACATCCGTCACTATACACTTACAGCACCTGGTATTCCCAAGCAGTCACCCATCTAAGTACTGACCAGGTTCAACGTTGCTTAACTTCGGTGATTGAGCGAGAAGCGGTTTATTCAACATGATAGGCTGTAAGCATGCACATCCGTCACTATACGCTTACAGCACCTGGTATTCCCAAGTGGTCACCCATCTAAGTACTGACCAGGCTCAACGTTGCTTAACTTCGATGATCGAGCGAGAAGCAGTGTATTCAACGTGATAGGCTGTAAGCACGCACATCCATCACTATACGCTTACAGCACCTGGTATTTCCAAGTG
This sequence comes from Ascarosepion bandense, assembly GCA_037127315.1. Lineage (NCBI taxonomy): Eukaryota > Metazoa > Mollusca > Cephalopoda > Sepiida > Sepiidae > Ascarosepion > Ascarosepion bandense. The sequence goes on from JBBBDQ010000499.1 coordinate 7,475,288, forward strand.
GTCACCCATCTAAGTACTGACCAGGCTCAACGTTGCTTAACTTCGGTGATCGAGCGAGAACCGGTGTATTCAACGTGATATGGCCATAAGCCTTTTAAAGAAGAAAGTAGAAGATTGGTGATAAACAGACAAATCTTAGTTTTGTTAATGGCCCAGAGTTTAAATTAATGTCAGTTCCCATGCTGGGGGATAGATTTTAGCATCATGTGAATAAAACAATCATGTCGATAAGTATTCTAAATACAGACAGTCTTTAGCCTAATGATGAAAAAAATAATTTTTTTATACAACATATTATATAATTTTATTTTTTTATTTTTATTTTTTTTCCAATTGGAGTAGACTAAACTATCGCCCGGTTCACACTCCACCCACATCTATTGAACAGGTTAAGAGGCTCATCCCTTGTTTCCTGTTTAGGATGCGGTTTCCAGTTTTCTCTTTTCCAATCTTTTCACTCTTTTATTTATTTTTTTTTTCCAATTGAAGTAGATAGACTAAACTATCGCCCGGTTCACACTCCACCCACATCTATTGAACAGGTGAAGAGGCTCATCCCTTGTTTCCTGTTTAGGATGCGGTTTCCGGCTTTCTCTTTTCCATTCTTTTTACCCTTACATAGCCCCCTGCGCATCAGTGGTGTTATTGCCTTGCTTGGGGTGATATGATTAAAAAAAAAAAAAAAAACTCTGCTTGTTTGCAAGATTGCACTGTGTTATACCCTGTAATAGCTTGACTGTTCCTTGCCCACAAATTCTTGGTATAGCAGCAACAGACAGAGTAAATCACTTACACTTTTGTTTACTTCTGGCTAGTTTAATTCTGAAGCTTTGAAGTCTTGTGGTGAGTGCTTTATTTCGTGCACTGTGATTACCTCCATGATAATAGACCATTCGGTTTTGATTGCAGGGAAAGTTGGAAGAAAAGAATGTATCAGAGATGCTGAATGAATGAAAGAAAGTAAGAAATAAATAAAGGTGATAATGCTCTTATGCATTTAACATCTGCTTCAGTGAAATGGAAAACCATGTTAATTTTTATTCTTTTTATTTACACCTTCTTACTTCTTTAACTTATGACCTGAATTCATACGTATTATATTTGTTATTGCAATACTTTGTTAAAGTTGTTAAGCTCAACTCTTTAATAGTGCAATAGGAGAATTTCCACAGGTACTTTGTAGCCATTCAATTATTAAATTAAGAATAAGGATTCATCAGAAAATTCAAATAGAAATACCAAAATTTTCCCAGGTACTGCTGACATTTATTATTTGACACGAAATTTAAAATTATGCAGTTGAAATTTCAAATTAAAGTTTATCTAATAATTGAGTCAGAATATCAACTTATTGATTAAACCTTTTATATGTTTAATGAACACATTAAAAAAAAAACAATGGTTTTTAATTCTATGATATTTAAGCTTCTTCTACACTAAAAAGAAACTAAATATTTCTTTAAAAAAATCAACATGATTTTTAGTACAATTTTGATAATCCACTGGATAGTTTAACAAATAGATGTTAAGTTTTAGTGCCAGATTAGTGACACTTGTTATCATGTGCTTGAAAAAAATCCAAGTGCAAGTTAAGGCAAAGAATACATTCTAGTAGCCATCATTCAGTCATTTCTGTATGTAATACATACTTGGGTGATCATGTCTCATTTGATTCATGACTGACTAGGCAGAAGATTTTCCCTTACTAGGTTGTCATTTCTTTCTGTGGTAGACTGGTTGCCAACCAAGGCTATAGGACCCAGTCTGTCTTGCTATTCAACCCATAATTGAAGGAAGAGATAGATTCAAATCTTTCTCAATGGTATTTGTGCATAAGTGAAAATAATAAACCTGACTGGTATAGAACTCAGTTCATTCCAAGCCATTATCCATTACACCACACCACACTAAACATCTAGTGGCCATACTAGTTATAATAAAACGTATCAGACACATAAGTGTATAAATATCAACTTCATTGGAATTGTAGATTTTTTTTTTTTTTTTACATTAAACTTACTTTGGTTTCCCAGATGTTGTTTACTTTTTTCATTTTTTTTTTTTTTTTACACTTACTGAATTTCTCTGGGAGACTTTTTCATCATCTGTGGATACTTATTCTTTCAGCTGTCAAGACGAATGGCAGAGACAATGAGATTAGCTAAAACTAAGTTAGATTAAGAGTTAAATTACTTGCATGTGTTCCACAATGCTTTCTTTGCAAAGTGAGCCAGAATATCTGAAATGGTAACAGCATAGATATGTTTTGGGTAATTAAATGGAAAAATTTGATGTAGCACATTTTGTCTTTCAAAAGAACTTCAGCTTATATCAGTACCACATTGAAACACTGATTCTCATCTGATCACCAAAGTTAAGCAATGTCAAGACTGGTCAGTGCCAAATGGATGATCACCTGAGAATACAAGGTGCTGTAAGTTTGAATGTGCTGTTGTTATAATGGGTAACAAAATGATAAATCAGAGAGTCTAGTTCAAATTCTAGTCAAAATTGTTACATTCATTTATGTGCAAACTAGCAGTATAGCCCGGCATTGCTCGGGTGTAATGAAAGCTTTAAAACTAATCCATGGTTCTGGAGCTCAGACTCAGCCTAAAGAATATTTGTGTGAAGTTTGGTGAGAATCGGATAAAAATTGTGGATTTTGTATAAAGGACATACAGACAGATAAACAGACACACACACACACACAAACATCTTGCCTTTTATATATATATATATTATTGATTTTTTGCACTATTGTAAGAACTGCAACCTTGAAACTTCTGAATATTGTTTCTTATGTCTTTGTCTATGAGTGGATCAAATTTGATTAAAATCGGACCACTCCTTCTATAACCCGATTTTTTCGATTATCAATTTTCGATATTTATCAGGGGTACCGCGACACAAAACCTAGCTGAGAACACTCGCAGATGCTTATAGTACAACTGTGTAAATTTTCAAGAAAATTGGTTCAGCTGTTTCAGAGTTTATAGGTAATGAACACACACACACACACACACACACACACACATACACAAAGTTCCATTTATAAATAAGTTTAGATAACCTTGGGAAAGATATGAATCTATGTTTTCTCTCCTCCAGTCATGGGTTAAATAGTAGGACATGTAAATCATTATTACCTCCAAATAATTGTTAATACAATATTTAGCTGAAAAAAAAAATTGTACAGTTTAAAAATATGCTTCAGTTTTAAATAACTTACAAAAGTTTAAGCCATAGAAAAAACAAATCAATCAGATAGCTGAAAAGAACTTCATCAGGTAAAAATAATGTTCTTATCTTTGTCTGATGAAATTGTTTTGAAGGACAAAGCACATTATATAGTGATTTACTAAGTGCAGCTTAGATGTGACACAAGGTCATAAGTATGAGGCACCCAGTAAGGATCAAACTCTCTACTCAATTGTAATAATTCAAGCAAGACAAGCTTGCTAACCATTACACCATGTTGAGGTACCCATAAAGCATGTTATATAGAAACTATATTGATCCCAGAAGTAAAAATAAGAATTTTATTTATTTGTTTACTTAAAAAGCAACACTTTCAATATATCAACATACAAACAAGTCAGAAAATATTGTGTCACCTCATTTGCGGCAAAAAAATTTGGTGCTGGTATAGTATGTGGCCTACCTTTTGAATGTGGCCTACAAAATTCTGTCACTGGTATAATATATAGCCTACAAAATTTTGTCACTGGTATAGTATGTGGCCTATCTTAAAAAGCGTATTATAAGGAAGTATTATAATTGTCTGGTAAGGGTTATGGTTATTAGTAGGAGAAAATAATTAGTTCCTATAAATATATTCTTATTGAGGTAAGACATTCAATCTGGGTTGGCCACATACTATATCAGAATCAAAGAGGTAGGCTATACTAGCACCAAAAATTTTCAACTTAATGCAGTATTAATCCTCATTTCAATTACACACACAAATACACACCAATAGATTATTCTTCCTTATTTGCATTTCAAAGAAGTGCTTTATTCAATTGAACTGTGTGACTTTTCACAAAACACATGATTCCAGAAAAGACTTAAATATAAAAGAAACTTATTTTCATAACACTGTGTATGCTCATTGCATATATTACTTTTGATGTTAAATCACAGTTTTCTTTACTACATTTAACTTCAGCAAAAGTTTTTACTGGAAACCATATTTACACATATTTTTTATGGTCAACTTGTTTTTACATATATTTCTAGAATTTAAGATTCTCTATGGTTTTATCTAAAGTTAATTTAATTATTAATTTATTAATAAAGTCAAAAGGAAAACTTATTGTTTCATCATCTGAGGGACTTTATCAAGGCAAATACAAGAATTTTATTTTGTAAAAAGAATTTAAATACAAGAGCAAAAATGTTATTGGTTTTTCAAAATTTTTAACTTTAAAAATGCTCATAAATATTCATCAAGTTAGCCGAAAAGTTTAGGCAAACTATGGAAGATGCTAAGTGACACAATTCAATGTCTAATAAATTAAAGTGAATAAATGATGTTCTTGAAAATTTTTTAATGTAAATTAGTAAACATTGTTAAAAATTTTAAACCCCTTTTAAAAAATATACTCAGTAAGAAACAGAAACTCTGAACAATTGAATCAAGTTCATAGGTTCATGTAGAAATTTTTATAAATATTATGACATTTTTTTGAGTATATTTTTAATTTTCTAAATCATTTTAAAGAATAATCTTATTATTATTTAAAATATAAAGAATATAAACTATATAATTTTGATTTAATAATGTTCTCAGCATAAGTTAATTTTCTCACCACAAAAATGTTACTTCTCAGTGTCTTTTCTATACATATTTTCATGGCAGTTTTTCTGATGAGCTTTACTCTTTGGTATCTCAAATTCATGAATTTAAGTACAGTACTATATTGGCAGGTAGTTTTCATCATTTTACTATTGAAATTGCTAAGTTCACTGCTAATAGTTTCTTCTTTTGTGCTTCTTCCTTGTGGAACTCTCTTTTGGCTCCTTGCTTTCTTGTCAACTATTATCTTCAAAAATCTAAATGTAACATCAACCATCATTTTCTGTCTCTTTGAATCTTCTTTTATTGTCATTTCTCCTCAATAATGTTGTCTCAGTTTCTGTCACTCTGTTGGTTATAATCTAGGAATAACAACTAAAAATTTCTCCTCTTCATATTTATAAACAAATCTTACAGATGCATGCTGGGATTTTTCTTAAACAACAAAAAATGGACAATTCTTAGTCTTATCTGCCATTTTTGTTCTTGATTGGCTTGAAATCAGAATGTTATGACCATTTAATCATATCCCTTTTGCATATGTGCTCTATTCCTATTTTGTTAAGTTTTTGCATTATTAATGTCTTAAAATTGCTTTGCTTTTAACTTGCATTTTAAATTGTTTGTTTTTTATTATTTTGCTCTGCTGGTTTTTTTTAAATCTTATTATTATTAATAGAGAATTTTGTCAATCCCACTTATTGAGAATTTTGTCAATTGCACTTAACCATGCTTACTTATTCTACACACTCTCAGTAAATCTTTGTGTCCTAGTGGCTTTATTACCTTGCTTGGGTTAAGATGGTTAAAAATAAACTTAATAATATTTGTTTTGTGGCAAAATCTCTTTTGATGTTCTTTGTTTGCACAGTTCAAATACAGGATGATTTTTAGCTAATCTTTTATTATTTTTAATCAATAATTATTTCTGCAGTATTATATTCACAAGCTATGTCATCATTTTAGTCACTCACTAAAATTGTACTTACAGTTTGCTTTTAATGGTAACATTAATGAAATTCCAACAAGGTTTTTCGTCAAGTGATATATCTACAAAAAAAAAGACTGAAAAGAAAATGGAGTACCAGAATCCTGATATATATATATATATATATATATATATATATATATAGTTACAGAAGATCAGCTGGTTATGATCAGCTATCTAAATATCTAAATGCTTTACATGTCAAATCTTCATTTTCCTTCAAACAGGTATTTAGCACTTTCTAATACAATCTGACTAATAACGGTTTGGGATATATATATATATATATATATATATATATATATATATATGTGTGTGTGTGTGTGTCTTTGTGTATATTATATATATATATATATATATAATATGCACAAAGCCACACACACACACACACACATACACACACAAGTATAGGGTACGTATAGATTAAATAAAATTCTGTATCCAAAAAACACTATTCTTAAAAAAGTGCTCAATACAAAGTAGACCCAATAATATTTATTTAAAATTTATAACATAAGTATGTTTATAATATCACTAGAGAAGTAGTTATTTTGTTTCGACACTTCCTGTGTCTTATCAAATGACACACAAGAAGCGTCGAAATAAAGTAGCTACTTTTGAAGTGATATTATAACATACTTATGTTATAAATTTTATATATATATATATATATATATATATATATATATATATATTCACATCAATCAAAATCTGCCGAGGCTGACAAATCAAACCTTGCTGCTGAGCTTGAAAAGGATCTCCAATCCGTGGCGGACTGGCTCGTGAATTTTTGCTTCCAAAATGAAACTGCTATCTATTACCCACCTAACTCCCATTAGCATGGATCAGGCTAGTCTCCCTGAAAGCAAAACACTGCACCTTCTTGGGTTAACTTTCACAACAGACCTCAAGTGGAATGACTATATAGAACCCATAGCTAAATCCGTTGCTAAGAAAATCGGTTCTCTGTGTAGAGTCAAGAAGTTTTTCCTGACTGAAACAATCCTGCACACATATAAATCTACCATCTGCCTGTGCATTGAATACTGTTGCCATATCTGGTCGGTTGCTCCTGCTATTCACCTAGATGTCCTTCAGAAAATCCAACAGAGAATCAGTAATGTGATCAATCCCGACTTGGCAGCTCAGATACAGCCACATTCTCACCGGTGCAATGTGGCTTCCCAATGTCACTTCTACAAATACTTTCACAGTTTCTGCTCCGATGAACTTAGCGCACTGGTGCCACCTATATATGAATTTACTTGAGCCACAAGATTAGCAACTAGGTCCTACCCTTTCACTGTAAAACCAATAAAATGTAAATGCAAATTCTACTCCAGCAGCTTCTTTTCTCGCACTTCCCGTCTGTGGAATTCCCTTACATTTACTTGCTTCCCTAACAACTACAATCTCTAAGAATT
>JBBBDQ010000499.1:7487500-7582500 GCA_037127315.1 Ascarosepion bandense
AGCGCGAGAAAAGAAGCTGTTGGAGTAGAAATTACTGTTACTTCTTATCTGTTTCACTGTAAAAGGGTGGGACCTAGTTGCTAATCTAGTATCTTGTGTAAATTCATACCTAGGCGGCACCAATGATCTAAGTTCATCGAAGCAGAAGCCATGAAAATATTTATAGAAGAGTCACAGGGAAGTCACGTCACGCCAGTGAGAGAGTGGTTGCAGCTGGTCTGCCAAGTCAGTATCGATCACATTACAGATTCTCCATTGTATTTTGTCAAGAAGCCTGAGGAGAGTAGCAGGGGCACCCAACCAGATGTGGCAGCAGTATTCAATACATGGGCAGATGGTAGATTTATATATGTGCAGGATAGATTCAGACGGGAAAAACTTCCAGGCCCTGCACAGAGAACCGACTTTCATAGTAGCGGATTTAGCAATGAATTCGATATAGTCATTCCATTTGAGCTCCGCCGAGAGTGTCGCCGAGAGTGTAAGGCTAAGGAGGCGTAGTGTTTTACTCTCTGGGAGGCAAGCCTGTTCCATGCTAATGGGAGGTATGTGCGATTGTCTATGGTAGTTAATTGATAGCAGCTTCATTTTGGAAGCATTGAAATTTACGAGCCATTTCCTTCCCCAGTCCACTTCGGATTGTAGGTCCTTTGCAAGCTCGGCAGCGAGGTTTGTTTTGTCACCCACACCGGGTTTATGATCAAGGCGAGAATAAATTGTGGATATATATATGTCTGTACACACACATATATATATATATTGGAGAATTTTTGTCTTTATTTTCAACTAAAATTAAAGCCAAAATACGATGTTTAGAATGGCTCATGATTAAACATAACAGACATTCATTGTCGCTTATATTTAACAGTATATGTTTAGAAAATTATTTGGTGCCTCGATACACTAAATATAAATATATATATCTCTGTATATATGTGTATATATACATATATATATGTCTGTGTATATATGTCTGTATATACATATATATGTCTGTATATATATATATATATATATATATATAATAAATTATATTTTAGAACATGTACAAATTTTTTATATATCCACTGCAAATCGTACATTTGTTTTGACATTGAAACTACAAGAAATCCAGAGGATAAAGTCTAGTCGCAAGATCATAAGATCATAAAACTTTCATCCTATCTGCTAATGTTAAATCTGTCTACAAAATTCCAAGACACTCATTAATCAACTATATTCACTATCCACACCACTTTCTTCAAAATTCAAACGGACAATTCACAAGACTTATTCCCTTATCACTAACCCTCACCAACATCCTACACACAACTCACCAAATATAAGAAAAAAGGCTTTCCATTCCTGTTCACACCACTTGATGAGACATTGTAGTTACAATGTCAAAACAAATGTACGATTTGTAGTGGATATATAAAAAATTTGTATATGTTCTAAAATATAATTTATAACAAATATTCACTGCTCTATATATTATATATCGAGCACTGTTTTAAATTAATGTTTTGGATGTTGTAAAAAAAAATATTTTTTCTTCGTTTCTTATTTACTTGGATATATATATATATATGTATGTATGTATATCTGTGTGTGTATATATATATATATATATATATATATATATACACACACATATTTATATATATAAGTAAAGAATACTTAGTGAGCCAGACAGGGAAAGCTGATGTTCATGTACTTAGCTCTTTCTTTTTTAAAACCGTTTTTTCCCTTCTTCGTAGATTTGTGGAAGGTTTTTTGATATGAGTATAGTTATAAGCTCATTTATATATATATATATATATATATATATATATATATATATATATATATATATATATAAAAGACAATCTGTGAGTCTGTGTGTAACCTATGCATGCCTACATTTTTTAAACTACACCATTCAAACTTTCTAGGGACTCATATCTACAGGGAAGCCAGGGTGACACATACTTTTTGAGTTTAAGTTCAGCAATTTTCCCTTTTGTACTTTTTGGCCAATGGAGACGATTGTTTACATTTGGTCTGTAAAACATATAAGATCTAAGATAGTTGCTGAATTACGTCACAGAAATCAAATCACACGTGTCAAACACAACTAAAATATTTTTTTATTAAAAAAAAAAATTGCTTTTATATTAAATTTTTATTCCAACGTTTTAAAAATTAAATAAAAAATGTGAATATTTTTCCCCGTAATTTTGGAACAAAAGAAATATTCTTAAAAAAAAAGTATTTTTTCAAACAAAAACAAAATATGTAAAAAAAAAAGTGCCAATGGTTAATTTAATTATTTAATTTTTTTTTTCAGATTTAATATTTCATACTTCAGAAAATAAAATTTAAAAAAATAAAGCTTTTTTTTCCCTAAATATTTCATGCAGGAAATCAACTGTCTGTAATTCATGTGGCATTAATGTAACTCTTTCCTCTAAAATTAAATGTCTACATTTTTAAATATTCTCCAAAAATTTCTGAACTGAGAGTTTTTATATATTTCTAATTTCAGTAAAACAAAATAATTAATTTTTATTTTTATGTTGAATTCATTTAGTTAACAAAAAATGTAAATATTTTCCCCTGTAATTTTGAAACAAAAACAAACACAATGTTGTTTACAATTTCACACAAAACCTCAAATCATGTTTATGCAAAACAAAAGAAAGTAGATTTTTGAATGGAATTTTTGAACAATTTTTAAACAACAATTTTTTATATAATTATTTTTTTATATAAGCCAGTCCTACTACTAAAATGTTTTGAGTTGCATGGGCAATGCCGGGCTATGATGCTAGTTATATATATATATATATATATATATTATAGAAATTAATGAAGATTAAACAGGCAGATCTTGTCAGTTCTATTCAATCCTAATTTTTGGTGTAAATAATCTATAGTCTCTTTCTCTCTCTCTCTCTCTCTATATATATATATATATACATACATATATATATGTATGTTCCCCGCCACACACATATATAATATATAAATATGAATATAAAATATCACACATCAAGTGCTGTTGCTAATAAAATAGCACTTAATCATAAAAATAGAGCTATAATTTATTTTATATTAATAATAAATATACATTTTCTTCCTCACCAGTAACACAATGATTGAGATGTATTACCCGTACAAACAAATATATTTATTAATATATACTTATACATACATAAAAATGGAATGATTTGTTTGAACATTATTTTTGATTGATACTCATATTTAAGTAGATATTCTGTTTTATAATCAAACAGGATATATATTTATTTCTACTGGCCTGATTATTTACAATAATTTTTTTGTTACAAAAATGTGTGTCATTTGGCAGGATTTGAACCTGCAACCCCTATCCACATAGAGGAAGCCACCAATTGATCTGGCATGTCTTAGAATTACTTTAGATATAAGGAGCTATCAGCTATTGACTGCTTATTTTTTATTTTTTTATATTCACTTTTCATTCGTACAATTTTTCATCGTGCATCTGTGTACCCATGTATATATGTATATATATTTATATATGGTACTGTGCAAAAGTATTAGGGCAAGAATAATTTATCTTTTATGAGGCATATTGACAGAAAAACAATTTAATTAAAGTAATTTTATTTGATTTACTCAACAAATGCTTTAACAAGAAAATAAATACTTGTTACAAAATAAATTTAATATTTAGTATAATAACCTTTTGCTTTGATCATAGCCTTCATTCTGTCAGGCATTGACATCACAAGCTTCTTCAGTGTATCTAATGGTATCTCCTGCCAAGCAGCTTGTATTTGTTCCCAAAGTGTGTCTTGCAAAATAACATTAGATTTATCAATAGATGTTCAATAGGATTGAGATCAGGGCTTTGTGGAGGCCAATTCAAATTCTGAAACCTTCCTTCCTCTTCCTTTTTAGTTAAATAATTCTTACAAAGGTTTGGCTTTTCACCATGTATTTGAATTTCAGTGAGGTTTTTAGAAAAATCACCCCTGTCCTAAGTATTAGGACAGGGGTGATTTTAAACTTTATTTTGATGCCTCATGAAAAATAAAATAGTTCTTGTCATAATACTTTTGCACAGTACTGTATATATATATATATATATATATATATATATATATATAAGTGGTGATAGTCTATTGAACACTGAAACTTAATAGCTTTTGAGTTGCAGTATGCTATTATTATAACAATAATAAATATATATCTATCTAATATATATATGGGCACACACACACAAACACACACATATAGTAGAAGTAGTACAAACTAATTGGTTAGCAGTCCACTGTAGTCATTTACTTTTCTAAGAGTGCTTGATACTTAGTAGAGCATTATGCATAGTAATATTTTCATTATGAGTCTATAATAAAAACATAGTTTACTGCAACACAAGAGCCATTGTGTTTTGGTACTCTCTTATAAACACCTCGTCAGGCAGCCTGACTAATCACACACACACACACACACACACACTGTAATTTTGTTATTACAATGGTTTATAAAAGCATAATTGTAATAACAAAATTACAATATTAAGCTCAACTCTGTATCAAGCACTTTTTATAAAATAAATGCTTGAACAGTGGGTTTTAATCTATGTGTTCTTCCACTTTCTTGTAATACATATATATATATATATATATATATATATACATACATACACATATATATATACACACACATATATATATATATATATAATATAATTATATGGTTATGTCAATTTTACATTGTGACATGGAAATTTCTATGTTTCGAGATTAATTCTCATCATCAGGCAATGTTGGTATGGTTGTTCAGATGATTTACATTTAAATGACAAATACTTTCAGTTTACTGTGAATGTATGTGGGTGTTTTTTTGTGTGTGTGTGTGTGTGGCTAATCAGAATGGAGATTCACTTTGACCCCGAAGAATTTCTGTGCTAACCAACTTTTTTCTCCTCTTTTTTTCCTTTTCCTTGACCCTATTCTTCTCTTATCTATTTTCCTTCGTATTTATCTGATCTTATAATTTTCCCTTCAGTTTTATTACATTTGATGTGATATTCCTTTTTTTTCTCCATCTTTAAATGTAAATCATCTGCACAACCATACCAACATTGCCTGATGATGAGAATTAATCTCTAAACATAGAAATTTCCATGTCACAATGTAAAATTGACATAACCATATAATTATATTATATTATATCAAGCTCTATGTGCGTTGAGGTATAGTGGATATCGGCTCGGAACGAGAAACCGGGAAACCGAGTTCGAATTCCAGCTGAATCCATTGTATTCACTTACGCGCAAATACCCTTGGGAAAGGTATTAATCCGTCTCTTCCTTCCAGTTATGGGTTAAATAGCAGGACAGATTGGGTTCTATAGCCTTGGTCGGCAACCAGTCTACCGCAGAAAGCAATGGCAAACTACTGTGGGATAATCTTCTGCCCACAGTCAGTCATGTCTCTTTCGAGACATGATCGCCCAAGCGTGTATAACGTATGGCACTTAAACTGACTGATCAACCTCTATAATACTCATTATATTGAGCACTGTTTATAATAAAATAAATGCCAGAGCACTCAAAATATAAAAAAAACCTTGAGTCCTCTTCACTTGGAAATATATATATATATATATATATATATATATATATATATATATATTAGTCATCCACATACAAGCCCGTTTCGCTGTATCACAGCTCATTAGTGTGGCTAGACATATCCTCTTGCTTCTGGCCGGGGTCGAATATATATAAAATCTAAGAAAGATAATCAAATGATTTTTGCTAAAGAATGATGTCCCCTTGCACATCTCTTTATTGTTATTCTGGCTGCTAAATCAGTTGCCTGAGATGTAAAAATGCCAATATCATTTACAACCAGAGAATCCAGAGAATATTGGCGAAAACCACACACACACACACACACACGCCTTTTATAACAGATAAAAATTGGGTTGTAAAAATATTCTGTATATTTTTTATTTACTTGATTTCTTTTGTCTTGAACTTATATCTGATTATAACAATTTACTTTATGTGCAGGTATATTTTCAATGAAAAAAAAGAAATAAAAAACATTTTAGAAACTAAAATTGAGTATTAAACTGACAAAGAATGCAGACACAGTCAAAAATATTTGTTATGGGTAATAAATAAAGTTTGGGTATGATTTAATATGGTATGTGGTTATGTAATTGTGTTGTAAATAGGGTTTATTCTCTATAATAACACACTTGAATGAAATTAGTCACTAAATCAATTCTCCTAAAGATTGATGACTCTATAGAACATATATCACATATAAAACTCTATGATTTTTTTTATGAAAGGCAATATTGTTTCAGAAACAACCCAAAATAGTGTTTATGGGATTGATGCTATAGATGAAAATATTACTTAAGATGACTTGAAAGTTTTAAAAAAGATGTGTTACCCGGAAAGTGGAATTAGTGTGTTGAATTTAAATTCTCATCTGACTTTGTTATCTTCCCTTCCACACAAATACTATTGTGGAAAAGATGATTCCATTTCTTCTCCCCTCAGTTATGGGTTAAACAGTGGAGTAGACTGGGCTCTTTACTGTTGGTTAGCAACTAGTCTATTAGTAGGACAACATTGAATTCAAATCATTAGGACAAAATTAGATTTTTATGAGATTTTAAAATTTGTTTAAGATTTTTTGTTCAGTGAATGATGTGTAAACATGAGAATGTTTTAAAAATGTCTAAGAATTCTATTTACTATTTGTCTATATTTCTGAGATGAGGTATTTAAATTATTTGCATTGTTCAGACTGTTGTCCTGATGGTCGAAGTAAAACATTTGGAATTTATTTTCTGATGGTCAAAGTAAAACATATTTGGGATCTTCCAAACAGTTTTAAAATCAGATGGAGTAATCATAAATCTACATTTAAAATAAAAAATCTCAAATATTGTACCAAACTGGCTAGTCATGTGTGAAAATTAAAATTGGAATATAGAAAAGATTCTGATATAACTTGGAGTACAGTTAAAATAGCCAAACCATATAATTTGGCAACATATACAAATTGTGTCAGGAAGAAAAATTAGCTATTATGTTGTTCCCAGAAAGAAAAAAATTACTAAATAAAAGATCATAAATTATGTCCAGGTGTAATCATACCCATAAGTACTTACTAGGATGATACAAACATGGATGAAAATGTTCTAAGATCCTTAAATAACTCCTCCCTAATTGTGAAAATTTTTTGGTTGTTTGAAAATTTCAGTCACACATTCATAAAAAATCCCTGTTTGAGCATTAGAAAAATGGTAAAATCAGTTGTAAATTGACTGAAGATAGCAAAAGGTTGAATCCTAGGTTGTGGAAGTAACTCATTTTCAAATGAAAGATATTCATAAGTTCTACAATATAAATGTATTGAACACTTTTTAATACAACTGCATACTGGTCTAATTTAATTATGACCAAAAACTAAATAATTAAATAATTATATATATATAAAATATTAATCTGACAAATTTTGTCACTTTAAACATTATTAAGAGTGGATACTTGTATTTGAGTAGATGCTCCAAGTACCCACTGAAAATAACATTTAAAGTGATAAAATCTATCAGATTAATACATAAAAAAATTCTTCTTCATGTGTCTTGTTCTCTCAGGACATAGGTGATCATGGATTTCTACTTGGCCCGATCTATTGTTGCTCTCAATATTTTTCCTCTTTGTATCTTTCCCAAACCCCACTCTGCCATCCATTTACTCATGCCTATCAAATATATCTCACACTGCTTTCCCTTGTCTCTCTTTCCTTCTATCTCTCCTGTGAGTATTAAATTCTCAAGGCCCTCTTTCCTCTTTACATATCCCATGAACCTCATCCGTCTCTTCCTGATGTTAAGTATGTTTTCTTCTTGAATTCTCCCCAACACCTTATTGTTGCTCATGGACTCAGTCTATGGTATCCGCAACATCCTTCTGTAGAACCACATTTCTGCTGCCTCAAGCCTCTCCTTTATCCTTGAGGAGATTGTCCAACATTCACTGCCATACAGAAGGAAACATATCACATAGCAGTCCAGCACTTTTTTCTTTGTTTCCAATTAGAGTTTCCTGTTACTCAATACTCTGGTTAGCTTTTGAAATGCATCCTTGGCCATGCCAATGCATCTTCAGATCTCAGTGTCATACTTTCCATCCTCTGTCAGAACACTTCCAGGTATTTAATACTTTGTTTACATTTTGATATGAAACTGAGCAAATAATAAAATATTCAGTATATGATAAAAGGAATTTCACTTAAAAGGTACTATTCTGCCTTGCTTGATTGGCATTTTTCTAAAAAAAATCTAAAATCTCCAGCACCCCTCATTCACGCACATGTGTAGTCATACCAACATAACAAATTTAATCGGATGAAGCTCTGAAAGATGACATGTGTCACAAGTAAACTTTTTGCGTTTTGTCGTACATTTTCCCCAATATTGTTGTAGATATATAAAAATATATATCTTTATCTCATATAGATATATATATATAGTCACCCACAGACAGTCCTGTTTTGCTGTATCATCGCTTATCAGTATGGTTAGACATCCAGTTACTTCTAGATAGGATTGAAACCTGACCAAATTGAACTCAGTTGGTGATTCTACCTTTAAGCTATGGGTGGTTGGTGGAGGAAGGTAGATTTCAGCGTGTTATATACACACTGTAAACACATGCCAGTAGTCGAGAGTGTTCGAATTCATTACTGACTGAATGATGCATAAATAGCAGTGAGTAGCTATTGTTTTTAAAGTCTACCATTTCTCTATATATTGTTATCTCTCTCTCTCTCTCTCTATATATATATATATATATATATATATATATAGTATACAAGGTAAGATTTTTGTCTAAATTATGCAAAAATGAAAGTAACACTAACATCTAATTTTAACAAATATATTTACCAAAATTACATTGACATATCTTGAAATACTAAAGAGTAAATTTATTCAATAAAATCGTCATTAGCTTCAACCATGGCCTCCAAATGACTTTGGAACCTCCTGCAACTCTTCTGGACAATCTCCTTGTTTAAATGGGTGAATGCTTCCATAATCCTTGTTTTCAATTCATCTTTGGTGTTACAAGGAGTTTTGTTGGTTTCTCTCTCAACTGCGCCCCCACCCAAATAATAATTAAGGATGTTTCAGATGGGAGTGTTAAGTGGCCAGATGTAAGAGTTGATGTGGTCGCAGAAATTGTCTGACAGCAATCGTGGGGATATCATGCTTGTATGACATGGTGCAGAGTTCTGTTACCTGGCATAGAGTCTTCTAGCAGCCACCCTCTTGACTAAGGGCAGCACTCATAAAAACACCCACCTACATATTAAAAAATTCTTTGAAGGCAATGTTTTAAATTTAAAGTAAGTAAATATTAGTTTAAAATCAGACTGATTAAACTTTAAATCAGCTAATCTTCATCAAATAAAGTTTCAGAAAAGAATATTTTATTTCTGAAAGATTTTTTGATAAATTGAATTAAGCAGGACTAACTGATTTGTTATTGGTTGGTTGTTTTGTTTTGATGGCATATCAACCTTAGCAGGTCATTTATTGCCAACTAATTTTTTTATTTATTTATTGCTGGTAATACCTTTTTCTTTCAACAATTTATTGTTGTTTTTATATAAGTTTTGTGTCTAGTAATACTTTTTTCTTTTTCAAGTATCAAGATTCATTGGGATTTGTTTTTAAGGGCAGGGTCCCCAAGTTCTACCCTTGTTATTTAACCCATAACTGGAGGGAAGGGGCGGATTAATACCTTTCCTAAGGGTACCAGTGCTTAAGTGAATGCAGGGTATTCAACTGGAATTCAAACTCGGTTCACCGATTTCTCTTTCCGAGCCGATATCCACTGCACCATAACGCACATCCATCACTAAATGCTTACAGCACCTGGCATTCCCAAGCAGTAACCCATCTAAGTACTGACCAGGCTCAACGTTGCTTAACTTCAGTGATTGAGTGAGAACCGGTGTATTCAACGTGATATGGCCGTAAGCCTGATTTGTAAATATGGCTAAAATCAACTGTTTTTATCGATTTAAAGAAAAAAATCATTCCCTTTCATTTTGAAATACAGTAAAGCATTTTGCTGTTTGGAAATATTAAATTTAATCTACAGAGTGCACCACAATAAAGCAAAAAATTTGGTACAGTTTATTTAATTGTTGAAAATATTGTTACAGTTATTTGAAACTAAAAAAAACAAAGGATAGAAATTTAGGAGTGTAAAACAAAACAAGAACACAAATGTTAGATGCCGTATTCAAACTAAAAAGTTGATATTTTGAATATGTTAGTTAATTTTTTTTTACGTCATATAATAAATCTAAAATTTCCTGATTTTTATGGGGTACTCTGTATTAGCTTGAAATTAAGCCTTAAAAAAACTTCAAGATGTTTCATTTTTAAAAGTTTATTTAAATCCTTAGGTATCGTTTTTGTTTGGAAATACCTATAATTTGTTATTCTTAAGAGGGAAGAATACACATTGAGATAGAGTATTTATAGATGGTCTGCTGTTCACTTAAAGTGTGAAACTGAAAGACAGTTAGTTAAGTGCCATACGTGATACATGCTTGGGTGATCATGTCTCTAAAGAGACAATGACTGACTGGGCAGAAGTTTATCCTGCAGTAGATTGCCATTACTTTCTGCAGTAGACTGGTTGCCAGCCAAGGCTATAGAACCCAATCTGTGCTGTTATTTAACTGGAGGGAAGAGGTGGATTAATACCTTTCTCAAGGATATTTGCACATAAGTAAATGCAAGAAATTCAACTGGAATTCGAACTCAGATCCCCGATTTCTCATTCTGAGCTGCTATCCACCACAATGTACATCCTAATAGTCACCTATGTTAACTTCTCTGTCCACTTTATGTTTCGATATATCTTTCTGCCACTAATATCAATATATGTATATATACATACAGTACTGTGCAAAAGTATTAGGACAAGAACTATTTTATCTTTTATGAGGCATATTGACAGAAAATAAACAATTTAATTAAAGTAATTTTATTTGATTTACTCAACAAATGCTTTAACAAGAAAATAAATACTTGTTACAAAATAAATTTAATATTTAGTATAATAACCTTTTGCTTTGATCACAGCCTTCATTCTGTCAGGCATTGACATCACAAGCTTCTTCAGTGTATCTAATGGTATCTCCTGCCAAGCAGCTTGTATTTGTTCCCAAAGTGTGTCTTGCAAAGTAACATTAGATTTATCAATAGATGTTCAATAGGATTGAGATCAGGGCTTTTTGGGGGCCAATTCAAATTCCAAAGCCTTCCTTCCTCTTCCTTTTTAGTTAAATAATTCTTACAAAGGTTTGGCTTTTCACCCTGTATTTGAATTTCGGTGGGGTTTTAGGAAAGTCACCCCTGTCCTAATACTTTTGCATACTACTGGTAGTGTGCAAAAGCATTAGGACAGGGGTAATTTTAAACTTTATTTTGATACCTCATAAAAGATAAAATAGTTCTTCTTGTCCTAATACATTTGCACAGTACTGTGTGTATATATATACATATACACACAGACACACACACACACATATATATATATATATATATATATATATATCTAAACTTATTTATAAATGGAACTTTGTCTCTGTGTGTGTGTCTGTGTGTGTGTATTCGTTACCTATAGACTCCGAAACGGCTGAACCGATTTTCTTGAAAATTTACACAGTTGTACTATAAGCATCTGCGAGTGTTCTCAGCTAGGTTTTGTGTCGAGGTACCCCTGATAAATATCGAAAATTGAAATCGAAAAAATCGGGTTATAGAAGTAGTGGTCCGATTTTAATCAAATTTGATACACTCATAGACAAAGACATAAGAAACGATATTCAGAAGTTTCTAGGTTGCAGTTCTTACAATAGTGCAGAAAATCAATAATATATATGTATAAATCGATACCAGGAAATCAAAATTTGACTTGCATCCATTCATTTTTCTTTCAGTCTACGGTTTCGCTTTAACTGGAAACATTTTAGTCTTTCGTTCCAATGTCCAAAGAGTCTGATCTCCAGGACCATGGATTTAGTTTTAAAGCTTTCATTACACCCGAACAACGCCGGGCTATACTGCTAGTATATATATATATATTATTATTATTATTTATTATTATGTTAGAACATGTGCAAACTATAAATAATTATTTAATTACTTAGTTTTTGGTCATAATTAAATTAGACCCGTACACAGTTATATTAAAAAGTATTCAATACAATTAGAACTTTTTGAATATTTTTCATTTGTAAACAAGTTATGCAACCCAGATTTCTATCATCTGGCTGGTGTTTTCAGCCGATTTACAATAACTGATTTTTTCCCATTTTTTAAGAACGCTCACGTAAAGAGGATTATATATATATATATATATATATATATATAATATAATTTAATACACACATGTATATACATTTGTGTGTGTTTATTTTTAGCAAGTTTGGATAATTTTTTCATCATATGCTCTTTTTTTTTAGTGAATTAAAGTAGATGTACCTATGTATTTATGTATATTTCAAATAAGTTATTTTTTTTACTGTTTAAAGTTCTTAACATCTCTCATTCGTGTGCATAGTTGCATCAACATAAACAAACCTATCCCGACAAATTTCTAAAGAACGAAACGCGTCACCCTATAACTTTTTAAAAGTTTTTATTTTGTCAATCTTTCCTCCAAATTTGTTCTTGAAAAAATTATCGTTATCATTTATATATACATCTAGAGAGAGAGATTCTCTTTATTCAAGTCCTCATTTACTGCTTGACTATCTTACTTGTTGTAAATCGGCCAGTTTACCTCCTCCCACCTGGATAACCCGATTACAGGTGTTTTTCAACTCCACACATTTTCTTAGTGACATTCAGCAAATATGGCGGGCCGGACATTGTTTTGGCTTAGTTTTATCTGTATTACTGTAGCTACTATTTCTATGTTCATAGCATTTGCTTCTCCTTACTGGATCAAATCCTGGACTCGTGTTCACAGTCCGATGTCCAATGTGGGCCTCTGGCATGTTTGCCTAGCTGGCTACATCAAACCCCGAGATCCTGAACTCCACTCCTATGTTGGTTGTTGGTGGATCCATTCGACCCTTTTTAAAGATGTTAGCTTCAACATAATGCCTCGTGAGTGAAAGAAAAACTTTTCAATAAATTATTTATTTTTATTGCTTGAATACATGTACTTAACAAACGTGTGACTGTGTGAACAAAGAACTTAGTTATGAAATTAAGTCTGACATCGATCCTACAACCAGTATTTTTTTTTTTTTAGTTCTTTCTGACCTAATATTTTAAAATTGTTTTTGTACTAATCACTGATTTATAATTTAAATTTACACATAATTCTTGATTTTACTTTTTTAGTTTAGAGATCCAGTAAAGTTTAAATTGTTATTTTTTTTTATCTTTCTTTTTTATGCGTTTTTATTCGTAAAGAAAATGAATCCCGATTTCCGTTTTCTTTTACTCTTCTTGTATCTTTTTGTCATATGAGAGAATGAGAAGTGCTTTATAAAGCAAACTTTTACGTCCTTTGTGTTAAAAAAAAAAATGAAAATGTTTATCATGGGTTGAAAATGACGAAAAATTACTCAGAAAAGAAACAACTGATCCCCTTCCCATTTTGTATTCAGCAGGTTAACTAACAACAAAAAGTTGTGGGGTTATTATTTAATGTTAAATGCCCTTTAACAAGAATAACTTTGTTGACTATAAATTCTTGAAGCCAATTATTACTTTATTTTTTCAATTGTTGTCTTCCTTTTTAAAGCCATGTTTTCATCATAGCTTAAAATTAATATAGAATTCAAAAACAAGATTTCATTTTTTTCAAAAAAGATCTTTCGTAAAAAAATATGAAATTAAGTTTCTTAAATTTTCATAACTTATTCATTTTCGTCGATTTTCAGTAAATAACTTTTAGTTTTTATTTTGATGAACTGGTTTCTTGCTAGGCAGTGCCTGAAAGCTTGAAACTATGTTTTTTTTTTTGTTTATTCTTACTTTACCTCGAGTAGTACATATAAAAAGTTTTATTTATTCATATCTTTCATACTAGTTATTTGTAACATAAACACGAACGCAGTGACATCAACTTTTTCTTTCTTTTTTATAATTAAGGTAAAAAAAACTATATTTCATATACCTTGAAGTTGAATTTTTATTTTTTAGCATGAAAAAAGACAAGATTAAATTATATGTCAAGCCTGAAAAGTCAGTAACAATTAGGGTAATTATAAGGTTTAAAATAATTTGCTGTTTTGAAAACGCAAACTAAAAGCTATAATTTATCTCAAACACCTTTTTAGTTTAAATAAAAAATACCATTAAGAATCGGAACACTGTTGCCAACGAGCCGGAAGTGAATTCACGGAAATCGACAAACTGCCTCGAGGCATTTTCGATGTAGACCTCATCGGCGTGTTTAAGGCTTGTAAAAAGTGTTTATCGGTAGAGGACAAATCCTGTGAATAGGTAGATTAAACTTGAACCTCAGGGCTTAACTGTGTCAGGGTTTGTCTTTCTGGGTGATATAAAAAGCATGAGATCTTGCTTGCGTTATCCTGCGGCAGGATAGACCTATTGTACTGACTGCATGCCAAATTGTTTGGATCCCTCAGTTCCAAACCATGACAATATGAGTCTGACTAGTGTGATAATCTGAACAGTTTGTATGATGATATAATGAATCCCTTCATCAGTTAATTAGTAGAGGATGTTTTCAGTGGGTAAGATGAAGATTTGTTTTTTGGAAGGAAAAGTTGGGGTAGAAGCAAATATTATAAATGTGTAAAAACCTTAAAAAGTAGGTACCTCTGCTTTTTCTCGATAATTTACAATACTTAAGTAAAAATCATGGCATTCAATTTCAATATAGTATATGTAAAAGGAAACATTATTCCTCATGTAGACGCTTTATCAAGATTACAGTTCAAGAATGAAACAGAAGAAAAACAAGAAAATACTGAAGATAAAATAATACACTGGGTGGAAACGGATGTTCTTCCTCTAAATAGACTCAAAATAGAAACAAAGCAAGACCCAATATTAAGCAAAATAGTAGAGAGAATAAAAAATAATATATGGAGCAATTTTTCGATGGGAGAGTGGCCATTTGAGGAAACAAAGTGCAAACTAACCATAAAATATGGCATATGCAATGAAAATGTAATAATAGCTCCACAAATGCTGAAAATAACATATTAAAATCATGATCACATACATTTTGGCATAACAACAATGCAAAGAAGACTAAAGTTACAGGCGCGGTGGCCATGATATTCAAAAGACATAGAGGAATACGTTAAGAAATGCCCAAAATGTGTGGAAATAAAAAAAGTAAAAACTTGAAGCAATCAAAAATTCACTTGTGTCTCAAAAGAAAAACGTTGTAAAAATAAAATAACCTTACCCAAAATCACTGGTTATGACCTTAAAATGATCCCATAAGAATTGATAGGTTGTTAAGCCTCAAAAACAAACAAACAAACTATGATTTCCTGTAAGTTTATAAAAATTTAATTTACAAGAACTTCTGTGCAAAATTCTCATTTTTTTTTCTTAGGAGGGAATGAGAGAATAGAGAAAGTTCACTCTCTTATCCTGAATGTTACAAAAGTTTCATACTATAATAAACAAGACTCAAAACTACCTTGCAAAAATTTGAAAGGTATGAACATTTATTAAATGTATAAGACAATATAACAAAGTACAAATTTTACAAAAAAAAACTTGCATAAAGATTTCCTTTCATGTCCTTATTAAGAACAAGGCAAGATAACATAAATTATAGAAATAATTGGCTTTAAATAAAGATTCACAATATAAACTTTTTTAAATTGTGAAAGAAAAAACTTTGAAGGTTATATGAAAACTGTTGAAATTAAGAAAAATTACACTTAGAAAAAAAAAAAGATGCACCCACCTAATAGACAAATGTAAAAATACCTACATGTATTTCCCTCAAGATTCCCTGCAAAATTTTTGTTTTTTTCCATCTCATACTGTTTTCTTTCTGCTTGGGTTCCATGTAGTTCACTGGGGCCATTTAACAATCTGTTTTTTCTGAACCTGAAAAAATAAATCCCCAATAGTCCACCATGACAGTTATTTTTGGCAGTTCTTTTTATAGCCAATTCTAAATAAAAACACTTTCAAAATGAAATAATTAATACACTTCTCCCAAAAGTGCATGACAAATTATTTAACATTTATTTATTCATACTGTTTTATTAACTATTATTTTTAATTATTTTATACTGCTTACTAATAAAAAATATCTTATAACTCTTTATTCTTGAGTAATGAACTATGACAAAATTAATTATTTCATTAATATTTTCATTTCATTTAGAACCAGTAGCACAAACTTCATCCTGAAGTTGACACCAACCTCCAAGCACTGATTATATTTCTTTAGTTGCTTTGACAATTTTTGCTTTTATACCTACAACAAATGAAATTAAGTTTTAAACAACCAAAAACCAAAAAGAGGAGGTACACTGATTTAAGATCTAATCTAAATCTAATCATATTTA
The DNA here is from genome assembly GCA_037127315.1 of Ascarosepion bandense. Taxonomy (NCBI): domain Eukaryota; kingdom Metazoa; phylum Mollusca; class Cephalopoda; order Sepiida; family Sepiidae; genus Ascarosepion; species Ascarosepion bandense. The sequence continues at coordinate 7,504,096 of JBBBDQ010000499.1, forward strand.
TAAATGGAACTTTATCTGTGTGTGTGTCTGTGCATGTGTGTCCGTTACCTATAGACTCCGAAATGGCTGAACTGATTTTCTTGAAAATTTACACAGTTGTACTATAAGCGTCTGTGAGTGTTCTTAGCTAGGTTTTGTGTTGAGGTACCCCCAATAAATATCGAAAAAATCTGGTTATAGAAGTAGTGGTCCGATTTTAATCAAATTTGATACACTCATAGACAAAGACATAAGAAATGATATTCAGAAGTTTCAAGGTTGCAGTTCTTACAATAGTGCAGAAAATCAATAATATATGTTTATGTGTGTGTTTGTTTATCTGCCTGTATGTCTGTATTTTTTTCAGCACTTTTATTTTAGTTTTTGCTTCAGGTTTGGCTCTAAGTAGGTATAATTGTAGTTCTTAGTCTCAGCCATGATACCATTTACTCAGAGAACTTATTTAGCCTTCAAAATTCAGTTTACGACGAAAAAAAACTGATTTGATATCGATGCCAGGAAATCAAAATTTGACTTACATCCATTCATTTTTCTTTCAGTTTACAGTTTCGCTTTAACTGTAAACAACTATTGCGTTTTAGTCTTTCGTGCCAACGTCCAAAGAGTCTGAGCTCCAGGACCATGGATTAGTTTTAAAGCTTTCATTACACCTGAGCAATGCCAGGCTATACTGCTAGCTATATATAAATGTATGCATAAACAGAAGAGAACAGCAGGAAAAATGATTGCACAAAAATAGCTATTCTGTTCAAACCTAAGATAACCAAAAGTCAACACCTATTCTATAATATTCTTTTAGTGGCCAGAATAAGATTAAGTGGTTTTTAGAGATGCTTAAGGTTTGTTGTTTCTGTTTAGTTATCTGTCTCTTTGAATAATGCTAGGAAATATCCTTCATGTCACTGGTTTGAAATCATTTTTTTTTCTTCTTGGCTGGTCACCCAAAACAAGAGTGCCCAGTCTGCTCTGCTTTTCTTTAGGGTCATATCTTTTTCAAGAGCATTAATGTGAAAGAAATGGTCAGAAATTGGATTTCACTTTTTTTGCTTATAACATTATGATTCTTACACATGTGTATCTATCTACATAGGTATATGCATATGCAAACAAAAGTTTGGAGATGCTCTCTGGATTTCAAAGAATTACCTAAAAATTGTAGGCTGCATGCCTTTTTCAAACTTATCTATAAATTTATTTTGGGCTAGAATTACACTCTCTTTTTGAAGGGTTTAATCGTATTCAATAATAATAATGAAATTAACCAATTATTGCATAGGATTTTCTGAAAATATTAACTCTTTGTCTAATCTACCTTGCTGGCTAATGATAATCTTAATCCTGGTAGATTTTAAAATGTAGGTAACCCTCCTCTGTAAATACTTGAATATCATGCACTGATGTCAGTCTCAGGAGATGATGGAGTTGGATGGTGTTTCAGTGGTAGAGATTGTTGTGTCTTGATTAAGTCTATTTGAGAATGGCAGTTCCTCCATGTTTTGCACAGATGAAGTTTGATATGCTGGTCTGTCAGATTTTAGACTTTCTTTTTTTTGCATTTTCACTTTTGTCTGTTGGGTAAATGTCCCTGAACTTGTGAGATCAGGTGTCCCTTCCTTTGCTGTATCATTGATCAACTAAATTTCTTTATTTGCATCTTTTTACAAAATAATTTAACTGACTAATGCAGAAGTGTTTTTAAGTGTCTTTTGTGAATTTCTTGAAAACTAAGTTAATTAAAATAATTTCAAATGATATTGTCTTTTATGTCTTAAGAAAATAGTACTTTTAACAGATATATTAAAAACTTTTCTAACATTTTCTTTTAAGCAATAAGAAACATTCACATTTTTATAGATGTATGCAAAATAGATTTTTGAAGTCAAGGCAAAGTGTGTGTGTGTGTGTGTGTCTTAAGGTATTTTAAGAATGATCTTTTGGGTTTTTAAGAACCCAGATGAGTTCTTTGCGTTCCCTCCTCATCTCCCCCTCTTTAGAGTAAGAACCGAGTCCCATTTCGGCCTCCTTTTATTTTTTCCCCTTCCACTCTTCTGGAGTTAGTGTATATTTGGAGTTGTGTTTTGAATTTTTTCACCTTGCACCTGAAGATACCTCATGGTAGAAATCCAGGTAGCCTGATGTTAAACCTTAATTATTGAGTGTGTGTGTGTGTGTGTATATATATATATATATATATATATATATATATATGAAAAAATTTAAAATCTTCTGTACAATAAAGACGGAAGCTGATGATTGGTTCACCTGAAATAGACCTATACTTCCGATTTATCATGAAATAACGTGTTTGCCTAAATTTTTTCTTATATTTGCTCTATATGTATTTATATACATATATATTTAGAGCTCTCTTAGAGAGTTATCCTGCCACTGTATGTACAAGATACTCCTTTGGATTCTTCTATATCTACACCACATGCTTATATATATATATATATATATATATATATATATATATTGTAATTTGTGTATATCTATCAGTTAAGTGCCATACATGATACACGTTTGGGTGATCACGTTCCAAAAGAGACATGACTGACTGGCCAGAAGATTTTCCTGCAGTTGCCATTACTTTCTGTGGTAGACTGGTTGCAAACCCAGGCTACAGAACCCAATCTGTTCTGCTGTTTAATCCATAGCTGGAGAGAGAAGAGATGGATTCATACCTTTTTCAAGGCTATTTGTGCATAAGTGAATGTAACGAATTCAAACTTGGCTTACTGATTTCTCATTCTGAGCTGATCTCCACTACATCACAACGTACATCCACAATGTATGTGTGTATAGCCAGCAAGAATTCATCCAAACAAGTTTTATTAAATTCAAATGAAAGGTGGTGTTTATTCAATTGTTTTTTTTATATCTTTTCAATTTACAAATGAGATGTTGCATATCAGAGTTTAAGTAAGGAATAAATTGTTCAAAGTTCCTTTTTTTTTCTTATGTTAAAGTATTTTGACTATCACTGTTATTGCCAAGAACTAGTGGTATCAATATGTTAAGCAAGATTTAGCTAAACTCTGGTATTTAATTTTGCTAGAATTAGTTGGAATTGATGTCATTCTCAATGATTAAATGAAAATTAATTTATAAAATATCTACTGATGTTTTTTTTTCTTTTTACTACACACTTCAATGTATGATCTATGAAAAAAGATATTCTATATGACTCTGATCTTTTTTTTTTTGTATTATAATAGCTTTAAGAATTTTTTTTTCTTTGCAATGAGTTCTGTATTATATTTTGATAGCTTTTAAAATTTGTTTTGTTAATTGTATTTCTGTTTGTGATGTACTTATTGATATGTGAATGAATTGCAAGAAATATAAATATATATAGTGAACATATGAACCAATTTCTGTTTATATAAATGTTGTCCTCAAGATTGAGCTTTTTCCATGTAAATAAAGCAATATTTTAACATATAATGTCATACTCTGCCTCAAATTAGATTTTTATGATTCACTTTACATCAAAGCCTGTTGGCTAGATGTGAATACTAAGAAGGTAAAACCAAAAATAAAAATGTAATTCTTTGGATAGAGGCTCCAAGTATAATGGCCAGTTCACAAAGCAAATCCCCACAAAAAAATATAAAAAGATCCAATCATGAAGGCTGCCGCTAAAACAAGAGCATGAAAAAAAAAAAAAAAATGATGAGTCACAAATCATATCTGTTTTAAGATCACTGCTCACAATACTGTAGTATTGGGTAAGCTGTCAACATCACCACCAGTAACCCTGACAAGCTAACTCAACATATGCATCAACTCCAGGCCTCACTGACTTTTCCCTTCCTCCAAGTTGCTTCTCTCAGCAACAAAGAGACATTTCCCCTTGATTCTCTCTATTGGCAATACAAAAAATTTATCTTAACAGTTCTTGTCTTTTTGTTTTTGTTTTTTTCTTTTCACCTCATTGGTGGTAGTTGTTGAAATTCACCTCCAGATTTAGGAGAAAGTTTAAAATGTATTTTTTCTTGACTGATCATGCCAATATGATTCCGACGAGCTATCAATCACTCTCAAAGCATAATCTTTTTGCAAAGTGATCGTTAAATGCCTGCAAAATTCATATAATAGTCCACTGATCTGATCAGCACAACTGTCAATACATTGTACAATGTAGTTTTTTTTTTTTAAGTATTTCACTTCAAGTAAGGCAATAAAGACACTAAGACACAAGGAGTTACTGAATGTGAGACGATATGAAGAAAAATACACAGAGAATTATAAAGGAACAGGAATTAAGAAAACAGAAGTTAACAATTGAGATAGCATTTAAATTTTTGAAGATCGAAGTTGACTGGAAAGCAAGAAACCAGGAGAGAATTACACAAATGAGATGTGTGAGAGAAGAAAATGTTAATATAGAACTCATGGTTACAGCTAATCATTTCAACTGTAAAATGATGAAACCTTGCTGCTAATCTAGTACTGTGCTTAAATTCATAAAGTATAAGTATCATAGAGGAAAGTTTACTAGAACAATTACAATGAAAGTGTTTATAAAAAAAGCACAGGGAAGCTACATTACAGTGATGAGGAAGTAACTGAAGCCAAGATGCCAGATTGAAGCTAATGACATTGCAGATTCTCTGTATTTAATCAAAAATTTCTAAATACATAGCAAAAGCATTAGACCAGATGTGGCAGCAATATTTAATGCATGGACGAATAGTAGACTTATAAATGTGTAAAATAAATTCTGGAAAAAAAAAAACTCTCTAGCAGAACATGGAGAACTAACTTTCCTAGCAGCAGATCTTGCAATTGATTCTTGTACATTTGTTAAATTTTTTTTCTATTTATGCAAGTTCACCCAATACAAGGCCCAAAAGCCGCTGAATGAGGTGATAAGGAAGGTAAGAAAGTCTCATCTGAACATTTGTCATCGAAGTAGTGATAGGTTTGTGACATTGCACCTGTGGGAAAAAGGAGATGTTGGTAGAAAAGGTTGTGTTAATGATTTTGAACTCTGTCAGGGCTGGGAAGTGAGGATTGGGCAGCTCCAGCCCAGATATAGCAACAATATTTCATTTTTGACCTGACATTCGACAGACAAGAGTTAGGTACTTTCTGATGTGAAACAAGCAGCTAACCAATTACCAGCCTCTTTAGTGAGGATTCATAATGTATTAGTTCCATTTGAGGCATGGGGATGAACTTGAGTTCCAACAGATGTTCAGAAAAGGAGCCTCATCATTATGAATGCAACTGTTCATCATGACCAGAGAGAAACTCAGGGTTTGCTCAGAGATGATGAAACATTAATAACTTGGTTTTGGAGATATTGAAAGTAACAAACCAGTTTTTTTTTTCCCCCATTGAGCTGTATTTAATAAATATAAGGTTAGGTCATAAATAATTTCATTTTCATCAACTTTATTCTTTTAAGAATAAAGTACAATTAAATTTTATTTGATTATATATTCACCATGACTTGTTGCCACTTATTGGGCAGCTCTTTGATAAATTTTGAGTAAAATTCTGCAGGTTTTAAAGTGAAAGATAAACACTTTATTTTAGTTTTCATTAGAGATTTTTTCTCATCTTATTGTTTTCCTCTCATTTTGCAACAATCAGAAAAGGTAATTTTTTTTTTTTTTTTTTTTTAATACAAGGTCAGGTAAATACATCAGGTGAGATAGAACAGACCAACCAAATTTTTTAAAAAATTCCTGTTTCTTCTTGGCATTTTCATGGAGGAGAACATTTTTCCTTTAATCCACTATGTACACTGTCACTGCTATCCAAAAGCTGAGGTATATTAGTGTACTCCAAATTTATTCTTAACTACTATGTTGTTATGACATGACTAGCAGTATAGCCCAGCATTGCTCAGGTGTAATGAAAGCTTTAAAACTAATCCATGGTCCTGGAGCTCAGACTCTTTAGATGTTGGCACGAAAGACTAAAAAGCAATAGTTGTTTCCAGTTAAAGCGAAACCGTAGACTGAAAGAAAAATGAATGGATGTAAGTCAAATTTTAATTTCCTGGTATCGATATCAAATCAGTTTTTTTCATTGTAAACTTAATTTTGAAGGCTAAATAAGTCCTCTGAGTAAATGGTATCATGGCTGAGACTAAGAACTACAATTATACCTACTTAGAGCCAAACCTGAAGCAAAAACTAAAATAAAAGGGCTGAAAAAATACAGACATACAGGCAGATAAACAGACACACACACAAACATCTTGTCTTTTTTATATATATATATATATATATATATATATATATATATATATATTATCGATTTTCTACATTATTGTAAGAACTGCAACCTTGAAACTTCTGAATATCGTTTCCTATGTCTTTGTCTATGAGTGTATCAAATTTGATTAAAATCTGACCACTCCCTCTATAACCCGATTTTTTTTATTATCGATTTTCAATATTTATTGGGGGTACCTCGACACAAAACCTAGCTAAGAACACTCGCACACACTTGTAGTACAACTGTGTAAATTTTCAAGAAAATCGGTTAAGCCGTTTCGGAGTCTATAGGTAACAGACACGCACACACACACACACACACACACACACACACACACACACACAATTACAGTTGGTTTTGAAAAACATACCAGTTTGCTTTGATTTAAATATTGTATCTTGTTAAACAATGCTGAGTAAATTCTTTATTTTCACTTTTTTATTAAGGTAACTGGGATCTGTAGACTTGGGTGGTTGTAAGTCTAGGAAGGAAAACCCTGACTTCCAAGCTCTGGAAAAAGTAATGGGAAAACAGTTCTTTATTCCACCTCCACAAGAATGCATGGCAATTCATGAATAAAAAAAAGCAAAGGAATCTGTGGAGAGGCATAATCATGGATATGGTATTAAAATCAATAGAAAAATGTTATCTCAAATTCTTCCACATGAAATTGAAATTTATGGGGTTTCAATCAGTAATATTTTATTTTTTTATTTTATTTGTTTTAAAGACAGTTTTATATCAAGTTTAATTTTCCAGAATGTGATCAGAATTTAATAGCATTTTTAATTTCAAAGAGAAATTTAACTTTTCATGTTTCATTTAAGCATTGTGCTAAGTCAAATTAAACAAAATTCAATGTTTATTATAATTTTGTATTTGAAAATGAAGTTGATGAAATTTGTTCTTTTTAGTTATATATACAATATTGTTAAACAAAAACATGCAATATATACAAAATTTCTGCCTGAATTTCTGGGATAAATTGTTATTAGTAATTACATTATTTACAATTGAACTAATATTCTTATCTTTGCTATTATTAGCGCAAATGTTTGGCTGTTACATCCTACAAGAGGATTAAAGCATTGGTTTGTGGTATAGTAATTGCAAGTTCAATCCCTGGTTTGGGTAGTACAAACTCAAATTCAATGAAAACAAAATAATAACTGAGTAGTATTAAGAAAGAATGAGACAAGATATCCCTAGACATGGACAACAGAATGAGAACACTTTAACCCTGACTTAGTAAGAAATTCCCTGAAAGTTATCCCACTCAACAAACAACTGATGAAGGCCAAAGTGGCCAAACTATTGTGATAATAACAACAAAGATGAGGATATTAATTTGACTGTATATAATGTGAATATAAAAAAGTAATTGCACATATTTTCCAAAATTATGTTAATAAACTGAATATAATTTAGCACAATCAATTTTCTTTTCTTTATTGAAAATGCAGTAAGATTGAATAAAAGTAAAGTTGTTCTGTTTTTATCATTTATAAGAAAATGTTTAAAATGTTAACTTCATTTAAATGATCACACTTGATTGTATAGTAGCAGCTGTGATATTTTTCTTTTATAGAATTTAACATGGCTGGAAGAAAATAAACCACAATTTTTACCTATACTTTATTTTAAGCAAAGTAAAAAAAAAAATAAAAAAACTTGCATGCAAAAATAAAAAAAAAATCAACAAATATAACTGTGCTTCAGGAGCTGATATACCATTAAACACATCAAACTGTTGTTTTCTAAATGCAGTGTTTAAATCCCATTTTTTTCTGGAATAAAATTGAATTCAAATTTTTGCCAAAGCTCAAAAGTAGATGATAGTATATTTCCTTAATATAAAATTACTTCTAAGAAATGGAAATGATACCATGTTTAATCACAACACCATTTTTTTTTTTCACTTTCAGCAGTGTCTTGTGATATTATCACTTTGCTTGGGGTGAACTCATTTAAAAAAAAAAAATGCTTATCAGATTTATATATTATTTTAAATAATATGGAACTAACACTTGTTTTATGAGTAAAACACATACGACAAGTGCTAGTTCCATATTAAGATAAGTGACATTTTTATAAGTTTTGCCTTTTATTTTATTTTTTTTTTTACACAATTTTATTTCCTGTGTTTCTAAGTTTATTTACAATATATTTGTCAAAATGTTTTGATATATGCATTTTATTTTTATTTTATCTGTTTTTTAAAATTGGATGCCATTCAGGTTTCAAATATAACCCCTGCAGAAATAGGAAATAGTTCAAATCAGAATTATCATTGATTAAAATTCTGTCATAAATTTAAAACTGCAATTTATTTATTATTTGTCTATGCTTCTGAGATAAGGTAGTATTTACACTTTACATTATTTGTACTGTTGTCCTCATCTTTGCTGCCACGTTTCGGCCATTGTACGTTCAAGTGTATGATCCATTGATGAGGGTGAAGACGTAGGGAGCTGGTTAATGTTCCTTTGATTCAGCCTTGTGTCAGACTTAAGCAAACTCCCTACAGCTTACAAGTTTTATGCAGAATTATAATCCTCAGAATTATCAGAAGGCTGGTTGTCAGCAGGTTGGAATATGTGGAATTGTGTGGAATAGTGTAAGAATAAAATATACATTTTGTATTTTAAAATAGAAATTTATTAAAAGGAGAGAATAACACAAATTGTAGAAGTTAATGTGCAATTAGAGAGTTTAGGGTATCAAGAGTTGTAGAAAATATTCGTAGTAGTAATGTAGTTATTTTAAATGCCCGCAGAGGTTTAGAGCTCATGGTTGTGTAGTAGCTGAATGTAAAGTCTTTGTTCCTTCCTCTTTTTTAGTAGGTCATGACAGGTTGAGAGAGAAAGAGAGGGCAAAACAAATAAAGAAGTTGTACTTAACACATCCATTTGTTCTTTCTGGTGGCCTGAAGTGAAAAAGAAGTAAAGGAAATTAGAAGAAGAGGTCAAATGAAACTGATGTGCCATGTCTGGGTCAGCTTCTTGAATTTTCTTTTGTTACATTGCCATGAGGTCCTACTAACCACTCCCATGTTGACTGCCTTTGACAGGTTGTTTAGTGAAACTTCTCATGATGCTGGCTCCAGCAAGCCTTTTTGTATCTATATGTGAAAATACGTCATATATGAATTTGCTGTTTTTAATCTAATCAGTATTCAGAATATGCTTTTTTGCACTGACTTGTGAATTTTTCTTAGTTGGGTTTTTCCACAGTGCTTTTAGTTCTTAATTTCTTATCCCTACAGGCGTAAGGAGTTAAAAAGGACATTTTTTGGTACTTATTACCTCTTGTGGCCCTCCAAAGAAATGTGCTGATGGCACACTACTAATCAGCTTTCAAGCAAACACACTACTATAGTTTTGTGGTGAGTAGATAGGTATTAACTAAAGCATATTGAAATATACCCTTTCCTCTTTACTTTCTCTCTTTTATTTCTCAACACTTACATCCTTTCTCTCTTTCTATTCTTCCATATTTCTGGTAACCTAGATATTAACCTGGGCATAGCTTATGTAATCAACTGATGTCATGTGAAAGTCAACCAATGACTAATACTTCTATAAAAATCAAGTCAGAAACACAGAGGCGTTAAGTAAGTATAAAAAGAATAGTGAACACATGCATAGCAGCTGGTCCTAGTTCGCCCACCATGTGTGTGGTGTTCATTTCAGCTGTCAGAGATTCAATCAGCATATCAACCAGCCAAAAGAAGATAACTCCATGCAAACCAGAGATGTACTTAATCTTCATGTAAAAAAATAAGCCAAAAACCAAGGGATGAATTCAAGAGTACAATCTAAACACTCAAATACCTGGAACATAATATAACATTGCACAAATAGCAACCTGATACTACATTCCACCTGAAACATACATGCAGGAACAAATATGCTATATTTACATGAGCATAAATATACACAGAAGAAAAACTATTTATAACCTGAACATAGCAATACATATATAATAATGATCATTCACATGAATACCACAATGACTTATACAAGAAATATATCAAAGACACAAAATACAAAAAGAACAGAAATTATAATCATTCTCATATAATAAGATATAACCTTATGGAGTCAACAAAAATAAAAATGGTGGTATAGTTAATAACACCTGGCCTTTACTCATTTATTATCTCAACCTCATCTATACCATAGTTTTTTACAATTTGCTAACTCTGTTGAATGCATTTGGAAAAACTGAAGAAACTAGAATAAAAACTAGTTACTGCCAGATTTAGATGAATTTATGTGGCATTATATTAAAATATTGTGTGTACGTGTACACTGTATAATGACCATCTGCCACATGAATTTTATTTTTATCTTATTTGTGGTGACATCAACATTATTGACAAATAAATGCCCAATATAGCTTTGGCGTATATTCCCCAACTTTTATAAACCAACTTGATAAGTTTTTTTTCTCTAATGGGTGAGGTCAGTTTTTAAAAAAGATTTTTTCTTAAATTCATAGAAAGTTTACTTGCTCTGTACAAAAAAAAAATGTCTAGTTGAATTGAACATACTTTTTAAATAATTCATACAAAACTATATTTAAAAAATACCCAATTCCAAATGTGACGCCTTAAAATGCTTATTTGGTAATATTTAATTTAACATTTGAATACATTTCCATTCAATTTTAATTGGAATTCTTAAAAAAAAACAGTTTTACACATCAACCCCTCTTATTTATAAGGATTGATGAGTTATCTTTCTTGACTGGTTAACTCACTAAATTTTTGACAGGTGGCTCTGTCATTAGTGTTTACAACATTGTCGTGATTTTGTTAGTTATATCAACGCATAGTAAAATTATGTCTATACAAGAAAGTGGAGATGCATCTCAAGACGTTGCCAACGACCTTGTGGATGCTTTCCCTAGCTTTGGAATTTATTCTCATCTCGACCCTAACCGTTCAACCGCAGAAGAAGCGATGGAAATTCAAAATACGGACATTGATAAAATGGCTCTAACCTACAAAATGGATCACACCAAAAGAGGTATTGCCTTAATCATAAACAATGAAGAGTTTCACCCTCGTACAGGTATGACTAGCCGTAATGGCTCTAATCGCGATGCCGAGTCGATGAAGGGAGTACTTAGCAAGAAGTTGGGATTTAAAGTCATCGCCCGTAACAACATGACTGTTGAAAAGATGAAATTAATGTTTGAAAATATATCTACTGATGACCACACTAATAACGATTGTTTCCTTTGTGTTATCCTTTCTCACGGTGATGATGGGGGCATAATTTATGGAACTGACGACAAAATCCAATTAGACGATCTTATTTCCTATATCTTGCCCAATAAATGCCCCAGTCTGACAGGAAAACCTAAACTCTTTTTTGTTCAGGCTTGTCGGGGGACAAAGCTTGATAAAGGAACTGAAGTGCACGATGCTATGCCTTGTAATCCATCTGCTACACCAGCTAAAAAAATTCCTCTCTGGGCAGATATGTTGATTGCTTATTCTTCAGTTCCAGGCTATTATTCATGGAGAAATTGCAGAAACGGTTCATGGTTTATCCAAAGCCTGAGTTGTATACTGGAAAGATACGGGAACGAATTAGAAATACAACAGATTATGACAAAAGTGAATTACCATGTTGCCTATGAGTTCGAGTCAAAATCCGCTCATCGTAGTATGAATAGTATGAAACAAGTTCCATGCGTTGCCTCTATGTTGACCAAGGAATTGCGTTTTCCTCCTTTGACAAGTTCTTAGGAACGAAGGAGAGAAAGAGTAAAAAAATAAGGGGGAAAAAAAAACAAGCTGGCCACTTACCTATTGTGTCCCACGTTTTTTTTTTAAACCAAGTTAAAAATTTGCCTTTCATTTTTTTTTTTTTATATTTCCTTTACTTACTATTATTGTGCATTGTAGAGCTGTACTGAATTTTAAATTGTAATTGCGATAAATTTTGAAGTATTCAATGATAACAACAGCTTCTGAAGAAAATTAATTCGAAAATAACAAATATTTTATATTAAACTGATATCATTCATTATCATAAAATATCTAACACCTGAAAATAAACTTCAGTATTCTTCACGTTTTCTTTTAAAATTTCTCTAAAGTTTAAAGTAATTCATTTTTTTTAATTTTTCCATTATTTTTTTTTTTATTTTCGAGAATTTTTTAACACTTTCTTAATACATCTGGGAATCTAGAGTAATTTTTCAGATCTGTAGGTTTTCAAATCTAGATAGAGCTTTTGTCTTTATTTGTTCAATTTTTCTATAATTACTTTCTTTGTCAAGATGCATTGTTTTTGTTTTTTTAAATTTTTACTTTTAAATTTTTTTTATTTCTCAGAAAAATGAAATTCAAAGAAAATAAGATTTCTTAAAAAGGAAGTGTTATTTTTATGAACCTATTTGTTTTTTTCTCTCGAATGTTTGTCTGGCTATCGGTTGATTTTTTTTATTTTTATTTTTGTTTATCATCATTAGTTACCTAAGCGTAACTTGCAATAACAGGTGTCATAAATTTTTTGTGTTTGTTCACTCATCTTTAGTTTCATGTTATTTTTAGTGATTTTTTTTTAAAGATTTTTATCACACTATCTATCAGAAATTACTACCTTAAAGGAAATGTTTTGAAAGCAAGGAAAACAAAAAACTTATTTGCATATACTTTTGAAATTAATGTCATGATCTCTCTTACAACACTTATTATGGCATTTAAAAGTTTGTTTGTTTGTTGTTTTTTTTTTTTTACAACTTGTGGGGTTTTGTTTAAAAGTTGAAAATCTGACCCCAAACTTTATAAAAACTAGACATTTAAAATTTCTAACAATGACCTAAATTTTGACAAGAAGCTTTCTTCAATTTTTGCCGCCCAATGTGTGACTAGTAGTCATTGACTACTTCGCTACTAACTACTATTTCTATTTCTGGTTGACTGGTACATTTTGAAGGAGTGGCTGTTGATTTTAACCAGACATTTTCTTTTAAAAACTATAAAACATTACTGGCACACCTTTTCTAAAAATGAAATTAAAAAAAAACAAAAAAAACTGCTGAACAAACACAAGTTTATTTATGTGCAGGAAAATATTTTTTTGAATTTTTTTGGCAAAATTTTTATTTTTATTTTTGGCTGGGGACGGATATCTTGATTACTGGTCTCTAGTTAGAGTCTAGTAACAAGATTAACTTTTTCTTTTTTTTTCTTTTTTTACATTGGTTGCTGTATTTCTTACTCAATTTATTTTTCTTTAATGAAATAAACATTTTTATTTGTAAGTATTGCATTACTTTTTTTTTTTATTTTGTATCCAATATTAACACAATGCTTTTTTTAAATTTTACTTAGGAAAAAAAAAGTTTGTTTTTTTATTATTTTAAAAACAAAGTTTTAACTTAAAAACAAAGTTTATCATCCAAAAAAATGTTTATGCTATTAAAGAGGAAGGATCAAGTTCTGTTTGTTGTCAAGTTGTCATTATTATTTTTAAAAAAATTGTATCCTTTCTGACACGTTCGAAATTTCAATTAAAATCTCTTTTCTGTTTTTCGTCAGCGATTCACGTAATGTGACTATTAAAACAAAAAAACGAAAGAAAAAACTAATATTACGCAAGTGTCGTTTTTTGGCATTGAAAGACATTGATTTGAAAATTCTTGCAAAGAATAACTGTCTGCAAATGAAACTTTCAGGACTTCTCCACAAGGGTCATTCCATGTCAAATCATCCAGACCTCGACACCCTTACGTCTCAGATTTTTTTCAAATTTTCACCATATGTTGGTATCATAGAAACTAGAAAATCCTGAAAATTTGAGCGTCTAACTCTAAGCGGTTCCGGAAATATCGCACTTTTAGTATTTTATGAAAATCGTGTTTTGTTGCAAATTTCCGCCATTTTGAATTTACATTTTTGGGCATAAATCCATTTCTAGACAAGGTTCAGTCTTGAAAATTTGCACTAAAATGGTTTTCCACATGAGGAATCCAAAAATCATATCTAAAACCTCTGAAAATGAACTGTTTTTGAGTTATTGAACTTTTAAGCCGAGGTTTGGGTATTGGTCTCGCGCGTCCCAAAAAAACATGTGGCACTATGGGAAATTGAATTTTTTTTGTTTCTACACATTCTTGATAGTCTGAACTTGAATTCCTCCAAAAATGGTGTTTGGTTCTTTTCTCGTTAGCTCACAATTGAACCTCAAAGATGGGCAGTTTCAGGGGCCTCACTTCAGACAGAGCTGTGTACAAGGAGTCACTTGACTTCATCACAAACAGGAAAACTTGAATTTTATTTTGACTTGCTGTTCCTTTAAGAAGTGGTATTTACTGCTTTCTGATGTTTCTCTAAGTTGGATGAAACTATTTTGTTTGATGCAAGGGTGCAAGTAGCAGGTAAAGCCATGTAACCAGATAAGGACGAAAGGAATAAAGAAGAATTAATCTTTAATTATATTTAAATTTATCTCTGAAATTATTTGCAATATAGAATTCAATATGTTTCCATTCTGTATGAACAACTTCTATATTGCATCCTGTAACCACCAGAAGTTTTCTAAGCCATTCACAAATAATGTCTATTTCATAATTTACAAAATGGATCAGTTCTCTTTTACATTCTGACTGTCATGATTGTACATGAATACCTTAATGAAGCTTTTCACTGCATCTTCAGTATTTAGTTATATTTGTTCCCAACAGATTTTGAAATTTTGACTCCCATTCTTTTTCAAGATAAAACTTAATTCACATTTTTCTCGTATTGTAGAATGTTTTGTAAAAAAATGAATTTAGTTTAAGAAGTATATAATAATATTTAAAAATTCATTTAAATATTTTTATCAATAATAGCCTAGAAATTAAAAAAACAGTTTAAATGATTTTATATGTAATAAAATTATATTCTTTTTTTAATTAAATAAATGGTAATTAATAAAAACAAAAAATAATAATAATGTTTATTTAATAATTACCCATTGGGCATTCTTAATACAAATCTCATTTGTGCTATTTTTAGAAATTCTAACTTAGTTTGTAAAACCTTGAAGCTGACTTTTTTCTTTGAAACTTTTAAAAACAATGTTTATTTTTCATTGCCAAAAATCCTTTTCTTGTTTTTAATAAACAACAATTTGCTGCATTCAAAGAAAAATATCCAAATGTGAAAATTGGTTTCTCCAAGTTCTGCTCTCTCAGGCCAAAGTGGTGTGTCCCTGCTGGCTCATCAGGCACTCATTCAGTTTGTGTGTGCAGCACTCATCAAAATGCAGTGTTGCTTGTGGATGCAATTGACTGGAAATGCACATACAAAGACTTGATTCAGAAACTGGTTTGTAACACAGATAACCGGGTCTGTATGATGCATCGTTGTGAATCATGTCCTGGGAGTGAAGCCCTCAAACAGTTCCTGGAGGATGAACTATCACACCTGGATATGGAATCTGAATTCCACTACTGCCAATGGCAGACAACTGATCGAGCTGCCCTGATGACACTTACAACAACATATGGGGAGTACAAATTGCTTCTGGTGGAGAAGATTAATGAAATGACAAGACACTCGTACCTTGCCAAAGCCCAAGCACGTTATGTGAAGGCAAAAAAAGAAAATTTGGGAAAAAATGAGGTCATGGTGTTGGGTGATTTCGCTGAAAACTATCAGTTTCTCATTCAGAATGAGATACAAAGTTTTCACTGGAGCAAAGAGTACTGCACTCTTCACCCCCTTGTAATATACTACAAAGACAAAGATGGATTTCTACAACATCATTCGCTATGTTTTATCTCTGATGACAATACACATGACACTTGCTTTGTTCACAAAATACAGACCATGATGACAGATTTCATCAAACAACATCTCACGGGTATCAACAAAATCTACTATGCTTCAGATGGTTGTGGTGCCCAATATAAGAATTTTAAAAACTTTCTTAATCTGTGCTTTCACAAAGATGATTATGGTATCGATGCTGAGTGGATATTTTTTGCAACCAGCCATGGAAAATCCCCTTGTGATGGGATTGGTGGTGCTGTTAAACGGCATGCAGCAAAGCGAAGCTTGCAGAGACCATTGAACAACCAGATTCTAACTTACAAAGCATTACTGGAAGTGTGCCAAGCAGAAATGAAGTCCATTGTGTTCTTTGGAATTGACAAGGAAGACATGGTTGAGGTGAGGAATAGAATGAAGAAGAGGTTTGTGGATGGAAAAACAGTACCTGGGACGAGAAGTAGCCATCACTTTGTTCCACAATCAGGATGCAAGATTGGACACAAACTCTGTAGTGAGGATGAATCCTTTGTTGATATTCACGACTTTAAAATCCTCACTCATGTTGACATTGGAGATATTGCTCCTTCAACATATATAACATGTGTGTACAACTCATTCTGGTGGGTCGGATTGGTGCAGAAAGTAAACCTCAATGAAGGTGATGTTGATGTTCAGTTCATGCACCCCCATGGTCCACGTAAAATATTCAACTGGCCTTCCAATGCTGACCAGTGTCCTGTTCCTTTCAAAAACATCATTTGTAGCATCCATGTACCTACAACAAACTCAAGTGGAAGGAGCTTTACTATTTCTGACGAGGATTATGATAAAACTGTGACAGCATATGTTGCCTTACACTCATAAGATGTTGTGTTGTCTTGATATTTTTTGACTTTAATGTACTATCATACCACATACGCACCCGGCATAGGTACTGTTTCTTAGTATCCATATCCCCTGCATTGATTACCAGAAAAATGGGCTTCTGTTCTTTCTTCCCAAGTTCACAATTAAACCTAAAAAATGGGTTAATCACATGACAATTTTTATGGGTTCATAAATGCTGCAAATACATTGTATCCACACCACATGATGCAGTTAATTTGGGAATGTCCACTGTGATTGGCCCATCTTTGAGGTTCAATTGTGAGCTAACGAGAAAAGAACCAAACACCATTTTTGGAGGAATTCAAGTTCAGACTATCAAGAATGTGTAGAAACAAAAAAAATTCAATTTCCCATAGTGCCACATGTTTTTTTGGGACGCGCGAGACCAATACCCAAACCTCGGCTTAAAAGTTCAATAACTCAAAAACAGTTCATTTTCAGAGGTTTTAGATATGATATTTGGATTCCTCATGTGGAAAACCATTTTAGTGCAAATTTTCAAGACTGAACCTTGTCTAGAAATGGACTTATGCCCAAAAATGTAAATTCAAAATGGCGGAAATTTGCAACAAAACACGATTTTCATAAAATACTAAAAGTGCGATATTTCCGGAACCGCTTAGAGTTAGACGCTCAAAATTTCAGGATTTTCTAGTTTCTATGATACCAACATATGGTGAAAATTTGAAAAAACTCTGAGAGGTATGGGTGTCAAAGATGTTTTTTTCTGGATGATTTGAGATGGAATTACCTACAAATGAATGAAATTTAATGCAATTAATTATTTTTAGAAAAGAAAATCTTGGTAAAAATTTAATTTTTTATATCTGTTATCCTCCGCTACAATTAAATTGCATAAAAAAAACTTCTAAAAATACATTTAGACCAAATTTTTATCTATTAGTTAATAAATTTAGGACTCATTGGAAATGTAAATTTGTAAAATCATGTACTTTAACTTTATTTTTGATTACTGGACCATTTTTCCGAAAGTCTGCTCCGAAAATCAAAAACGCATTTTCATTTTATTTAAATCGAAAATTCATAAGCCTAGATTTTAGAATTAAGATTTTTAAAATAATTTCTAATTTTTATTAAACTGCACATTTTCTTTTATTATGAAAACTTAAGAAGAGACTTACTTAACTTTAACTTAACATTAATTTAAAATGTCATTTGTTTTCAGGGCTGTTGCCCTTACGAAATGTTAAACTGGGTTATGCCAACTTTTGGTCACCATGCTTCCAAATTGATTGACATCTGCTGTCATCACCTACTTAAAAAGTCAACGAGTTAGACCTTTGTGATTAAGAAATACTTTTATTCAAAATTCATGCCAAAACCAAGTAATATTTGTTTAAAATCAAATTTATTTTGCTTTAAACTTGATAATTTTCCAAAAAAAAAAAAAAACTAACGAGAGAGATGTGTATATTTTATTTTTATTTTTGCAAGAATTTTAAAACCGAGAATTAACTTTTGTTTACAAATGTGTCGATTGCTCAAAAAATTGGCCGAAAATTTGAAAAAAATCTCAATTTTAGATTCCAATGAATATAATAACTTCTGTTTGAAATACACCCGAGTCTTTTTGCATAGTGGAAAATTTAATAATTTAGCTTTCAATTAAGCTAAAATTTAAAGTTAAAAAAAAGTCTTTATTCTTAAAAATTCAATTTAAAACTTAGGTATTGAAAATGTAGTGGAGGTACTTAAGTCTTTACTAATTAAAAATTTAAGCTTAATACAAATCATCTCGAACTATGATTTTTAAAATAATTTTTTATGTTTAAAAAAACGTGCCCATTTTGAAAGTTTGGATGACTATATATGACATTATCAGAAAATGGGACTGATGACTAGTAAATTTAAAGTCAACATTCCTAAAATTAGATTACAGAGTATTTTTCCAACATTTGTAAGATACTTGCATGTGCCATGTTCCTTCAGAACGTAGGCAATCATGGCATTCCACATCTCCCTATCCCTGGTGGCTCTTAGCACACTTTCTCCTGTTACCCCACCCAAACGCCATTCTGTCATCCACTTGCTAAAGCCTGTCAAGTATGTTACCTGCTGCTTTTCCCTGTCTTTCTTTCTCTCTATTTAACTTGTGAGTATCAGATTCCCCAAGCTCTCTTTCCTCATTACATGCTTCAGGAACTTTAGCCGTCTTTTCCTGATGCTCAGTATTAATTTCCTTTTTTTTTTTTCTTTTTTTTTTTTCATCCGTTCCCAGAACTCGTCATTGCTCACATGCTCGATCTATGATATTCACAGAACCACATTTTGGTGGCTTTAAGTTTTTTTCCTTAATCTTTGAGATTGTCCAGCATTCACTGCCATATTGAAGAACTGACATTACATAGCAAACCAGTAATCTCTTCTTTTGTATCTTTCAATACTCTACTCAGTTTCTGGAATGTGTTCCACACCATACCAATTCACCTTCAGATCTCAGTGTTGCACTTTCTGTCTTCTGTTAGAACACTTCCCAGGTATTTAAATTTTTGTACCTGCTTGATTTTAGTATTCCCCACCTGTAATTGGCATTTTGGGCTCCTTTGTTTGCTGATGACCATGTATTCGGTTTTCTTGTTTATTTGTAGTCCTTTCTTTTGACTTACCTGATCTACCATTTTTGGGGGGTCTTTCAGTTTTCTTTCCATGTCTGCTATCAGCACTGTATCATCTATGTATCTTATGTATTATGGCCGCCGATGAGAAATCCTAGCATAATTTCTAAGGTCCTTAGAACAGTCTCACTGTATGAGTTGAATAGATCTGGTGAAAAGACACATACTTGTCTTACACCCCTTTCTATCTTTATAGCTTATCAGTGCTTGACAGGTGATTTTTGGGTGTTGAAATATATGCAAATCATTACTATTGTTGTAAAATCCGTTTTTCTGCTTTTTTTTTAAAACTTCAAGTAAATAATACTCGTTTCAAATCAAATTATACGTTAAATCAGTTAATCCTGTTTCTCATTGCGCTGCCATTGTATGCAAAAAATGTAAACAGTAAATTTAAAATTATTCACAACACTTTTACATTGTTCGGATTGTCCTCATCTTCATTGCCATATTCACTACATTTTGGCTGTTGTATGCTCCAGCCTTCTTTGCATGATTGGAATAGAGGTATCCACTCAATTTTCGAAAATGAAGTGAACCCTTTTTTTATTCGTCCACCTGGGTAATGGGTAATTTTCTAATGTCTACCTTTTAGTTAAAACAGAATGAAAATAACATTTTTTGTATTTATTCACACTAGACCCTAGTGACTAGGATGGTAGAAAAACTAATTCTACTACCACAAAAATATGTGGGAAAACAAATAAAGAAGTACAAACGACCATGAATGTGCTAGTCAAGAATTTGTTATGATTTAAAACTTTTGTTAGTAAATTTTCTTTAACCTTATGTAACCAATTAATAGTTTAAGAATTTAATTTTTAGTTTATATTAAACTTAATGAATAAATTTATTTTATATTGACTAACTGGGTGATATGAAATTAGTAATATTGAATAATAGTAGTTTGATAGTAGGCATCAGAATTATTTCCATTTGTACATCCACGTCAAAAATAATCCAACAGTTGCTAAAAAAAAAAAAAGAAAAGGTCAACACTTGAAAATGACATTTAAACTTTACATTTTAATATCACACATTTTATTTTATAAAATAAACTCTTCTGGTGAACAGCAATGAGATTAATTTCCAAATTGCACTGAAAAAAACTCAGTAAAATATCCATTCACTAAAAATGAGTGTTGACAATTTTGTTTGGAATCATTGAATTCCTTAATATTTGGCTAATTTATATTTAAAAGCGTGTGTTGATTCCCCCCCACCCCACCCCGGAAAGAAAACTTTCCTTTCGATGGTACCTATCGTAAGTAGTTAAGAATGTTTGAAAATTATTTTTAGAAAAAGTACAATTGCTAAAAAAAAATAATATAGCAAGTAGTACATTTTTTTTCATATTTTTTTTTTGTTTGTGCTAAAATGATTTTAAATCTATTTTACAAAAAGTAAGATCTTTCCTGTCTCTGAATTTTGATACAGACACGACTTTTTCATTTTTGTCTATAAGCAACTTAGGATTTTGGTAGAAAATCTGGTTGCTTATTTTTATGGCAAAAAGTAGATAGCTTAAATTTTTTATGTTTGTGTCTAATTAAAAAAAAAAAATTGACATAATTTCAGTTTCATTTCTAAACTAGAAGAATTGGCAGAATGTTTTATTACACTATAGGTGTCCCTACTAAATTGCTGAAAAAACAGCATAGTATGAAGAAAAAAGCCCCAAACTTAAAACTTTCTTTCCATTAAAATATTTATATTATTATTAAGAGGAAAGATCAAAGTATTTTAAAATTATTTTTTGGAAATTTTTGAATCCTTTCTAACATGTTAGAAATTTTGGTTTATAGTTTTGTTGGCTGGTTACCAAATTGTTACGAGAGTTTACAATGGAAGAAGAAAATTACTTGGAAAGTAATTGAAAATCACCTGAAAGTGAGCTGAATGTTTAATCATTAGACATTCTCCTCGTGCCAATGTCACTTCCTAGGAGCTTCTGTACGGCATATGATTTCATTGAATTTCTTTTGAATGTCTTCCTCTCGAATTTACATTTAAATTCATTTGGGATCATCAGGAGAAAATGTGCACCATTTCAAGGCCTTTCTTTCATCAGTTTCTCTTGCACACTGGCTCCCCTCACTAACGCAAGGCCCCATTACACTATAAATACTAGTATATTATTATATCGTAGATATACTAGTTCAGATATCCAATGGCAAAATTAGATTTACAAAAACAAACGCAAAAGAACTGGCAAACCTTGCATTCTGAGAATACGTGACCCTCATTATGCATTCACAATCAGTCATATCATCAAATTCGCAGTCGACAGAATAATTCTTTTTTTCCATATCCACATAGAACTATTTTCAGTTACTTTTATTTTATACCTTCAGCCCTATTACTTCCTTTCATTCCAGTTTGGCTCAGAAATTGGTATAGAATGCCTGCAGTGAAACCCTTGCTCCAATTTCCACTGCTCTAATAATTACATTATATTCTAACTTTAGATTTTCAAATTTATTAGTTGTATATTCATGGCTTTCATATGGGACTGTTAATTCTACCAGGATGATTTTATAGTTCACCCTTGACAGAACAACAATATCTTGTCACAGACCTTTACTTGATATTATTTTGGGATAATCATTATTCCAACCAGGAAGGTCTGCAGATGTCTCCCAAATGCCATGAGAACTAAAGAGATTTTGTCCAGGTATAGCTAATTATTTGCTTGTTTGCTTTGAGCCAATGTATATTTTTTTCTCTCAACAAATTTGTGGGTTGAATTAGATGACTCAGAGTTCATATATTTCTTTATAATTTTGATCAACTCCTCCAGAATACTATTATGCCTCCAGATATATCTTCCATTGACAAGAGCTGTTTTCCAGGAACTAAGAACATGTTCTAATATTTGTGGATTCTCCTTACACTGGGGACAGGTTGTATCACTCTTTCTTCCATTTAACAAGATTGTTCTTAGATGATAGCAGGTCATATGTGGAAGATATTAATAAAACTAAATCTGAGTGGAGCCATCTGTCAAATGTCCTTCCAACTAATAGATTTCTGCAGAAGCCCCACCCAGTTTGTCTATTAACCTTGTAGGGATTGTTGTACTCTTTTTACAAGTCTTTTTTATCTTCTTCGTTCCTTACATTTTGGATGACCATGTCTCAGTGATTGTTGGACTTTAATGAGACTTTAAGGACTTACTTACAAATAAATGAAATTATTTTTTTTAACTTCTTGGTAAAAATTTCTTTTTCTTTTTACCCCACCTCCATGTAAATTCATGAAATTTCAAGAAATTAAATTTTGTATGCAAAATTGGTATTAGTAGTTAAATACAGGACTCACTGAGGAAGGTAAATCATCTATTATTTTTTATTGTTATTTTATTTATTTATTTATTTATTCATTTCAACTATTTGGCCCCTCTTTTCCAAAATTTGCTCCCTATAGTAAAATAAAAAAATGCAGTAAAATTATGACATTATTTAATTAGATAAGCTTTTAATTGCTTTAGTAAATAATATAGATTAAAGACATTATAGTCTGAAAAAAAAATTTTTTTATTAATAATGTAATTTTTAAAGTATTTTCATTTTTTTTTTTTTTTTCACTAACAATAATTTATAAAGTTTCAAAAATATTTTTTAAATATTTCAAACTTGTAGATATTAGGTTGTTATTAAGTGAAGACTATATTTACTAATTGAAAAGTTTAATACAAATCATCGAGCCATTTTATTTTTCAAATAATTTTTTTCTATGTATGGTAATTTCTGTGTGTACATTAAAAGGTCATGTTTCACGGTTTCTTCCCTTACAAGAAAAAAATTTGAACAATTTTGTCAATTCCAGTTGTCATACACTTATTGTATTTTGCATCTGTCAAGCTGTCATCACATGTCAAATATGGAGGAGTCAGAAAGATCAACATTGTGTTTAAGAAATACTTTTATTCTAAATTTCATGCTATAAATAAGTAATACTTGTTTAAATCAGATTAGTTTAACATCAAATTTGCTAATTTTCCAAAAATAACATGTCACAGATGTATATTTTATTTTTGAAAGATTTTTAAAACCAAGAATTAACTTTTGTTTACAAATGTGTCGATTGCACAAAAATGTCTGAAAAATTAAAAAAAATTAAAATCTCAAAATTTTAGATTCCAATCAATATAATTTCTGTTTGAAATACACAAAAATATTTTGATTACTGGAAATAGTAAATTTAATCATTTAGCTTTCAATTAAAACTAAAAAATTTGTTTAATTGTATGATTTTTTTCTTTTGTTTTTGTCACTATTTAAGGCACACTGATGTCACTGTTGGAGTTACTTTTGAACAAGTTGCATTTATACTGTAGTGAGATTAAATAAGAAATAATGTATTGAAATATTCTCATTCTAAACAGGAAAAAGAACAGAATCTTTCTCTCTTTCACACACGCTCTTTTCCTTACTACGTCCTTTTGACACAATCCTCCATTTCCAGGTGGAGACAAACCAGACAGATGACCCAGACAATCTTATGCAAGATTTTGCTCAATAAAGACCACAGTAGATGGAAGGAACCAAGAAATATGAGATCCACCAATAATCATTTTTTCTGCCTAAAACATTAAAAATGTGCGGTAAAAATTATAAAAAGGAAGGTACACATGCTTTTTAGACAGAAAATGATTCAGACTGAGACAAAAAACTAAGGCAGATTTAGTCAATCCTGAATCAGATCCAGACGACATAGACTTGAAAAAAATAACCTATGACATTAATGAAGAGGAAGAACAAACATTAATGAATTATGTGAAGCACATAAAAATGTATAAAACAATTGTAGAATGCAGTCTTCAAAACGCTTCATTCCTAATTCAAACATGGCACAAAAAAAGGAGACATAAAAATGACAAACTCAAAACGAAAACAAATACTATGATATACAATATCCAACAATCAAACAGAAAAATGCAAATGAACATTTAAAAAAAAGAATAAACAGAACATTTAAATAATAACATTCTATTCTCATTATTAAATATGTAAAAAGGGGCAAGAAATAAAAGTTGGTTTTATTATTGTAACACAGGCCAATTTTAATCTCTTCTTTTTATTCAATACATAACCAATAATAAATCCACAATGCTTTATAACAAATATGTAATCCATCAATATTGCTATAAATTTTACTCTTCATATATAGAACTTGAAAATGTCTATGGTCTCTGTTTATTAATTTCAGGCATCTGGAAATTCTCTGACCCTCTTGCTATTTGAATCTAGAATCCAGGTTATTTGAAGAGTGAATTTCTATCTTTTACATGTTCTAAGTAATTTGATGCAGGCAGACAAGAATTTCACTGAAGAAATTATTAATGGAAAATATCTTTCCTTTGTTTTAGCATTCATCTCTATACAGCACCTTAAATTCTCTAATTTTAATCCCTTTTATGTGGAAAAATTAAAATTTTCTGTGTCTATTCCAGAAAGTATAAAGCAAACCTTTGAGAAGTTTGGCTTGGGCTATTCTGTATTCTGAACAGTTTAATCCTCTCCATTTTAATAGAATTGGGAAATTAGTAAAGGTTATTGTATACTTTAGGAAAACTGACACATACATCTCATATCTATGTAGGTAAGTATTAATAGATTTATTTGTAGTATTTTGGAAGCATACAAGTTGTTTTGTACAATTTATGAAGTGCGATCATTTAGTTCTCAGAAAGTTCGCTTACTTGGTGACAATTATCTGCTATCACCTTCAAAGTATTCCCCCCTGTGAAGTTATGCCCATTGCAAAATGATGGTGTCATTGCTGAAAGCATTCTTGGTTTTTTTTTGTTTTTTTCAGTTTTTACTAGATGTCAACAAAACATTGTCTTTACAGGGCTTTTTTAAATTTTGGAAATAGCCAAAAAATAACAGATTTCTTAACCAGGAACTCATTAATTCCTAATGAATCTTCTGCAGGAGAATTGTCTTGGTGCAAAATTCACCAGAGTAGGATTTTTCCTCTGAACATATTCTCATAACTCTTTCACTATTTTCAAATAAACTTTGTCCTTGTGCTGAGAAATTTTAGTAAACTATCCACTTATGACCAAATAAAACAAATCTTACCTCATTCCCAAACCCCTTTTTTTCTGTTATTTTTTTGTTACTCACTTCTTTCATTATCATACACATCCTTTTCCCCTTTATTGAATTGCCTGTGTCACACAAAACACTTAATTTCTTCATACCATGTTCACTATAAATAAAGCTAGCATTTCACTCACACTTTAGATGCCTTTAATCAAAATTCAATGTTAAGCTGCTGCTCTAGAGTCCTTTCTCTCATTTCCTGTCAAAGTCAAACTATAACATAAACATGCAGTACAAATTCCTCTACTGCACAGCAAAAATGACTGTTCTGTGTCTCAAGAAAGTTGAATAATGTTTGGGTACATGTAATTGTCTGACTCATTATTACCCCAGCAACATTCAGAATTTGTCACACCTGTTATGTTGATATATAAACAAGTATATCCATATACAAGATTTAATTTAGATCATTTTGGATGAATCATTCATGAGAAACTAAAGCTGCATTTATATTAAAGTTAAAAAAAAAATATATTGTCCTATGGAGTATCAACAACTCTTACAAATTATGACCAAAATATCTGTTTGTTGTTTCATATGCAGTGGGTTTATTTTTATAAAATTTAACGATAAGAATTATATGACTTTTTTAAATTTATGTTTTAGGTTAGTATCCTTATTTTTATTCTATGTGTAAATAAGATACCAATATTCAGAGAATTTAAAATGATTACTTGGTTACTTATTTTAGTAACTCATTTTACTAACAATTATCTAAACTTATTTATAAATGGAATATTGTGTGTGTGTGTCTGTTACCTATAGACTCCGAAACGGCTGAACTGATTTTCTTTAAAATTTACACAGTTGTACTATAAGCATCTGCAAGTGTTCTTAGCTAGGTTTTGTGTTGAGGTACCCCCGATAAATATCGAAAATCGATAATCAAAAAAATCAGGTTATAGAAGGAGTGGTTCGATTTGAATCAAATTTGATACATTCATAGACAAAGACATAAGAAATGATATTCAGAAGTTTCAAGGTTGCAGTTCTTACAATAGTGCAGAAAATTGATAATATATATATATATATATATATATATATAAAAGGCCAGATGTTTGTGTGTGCATTTGTTTATCTGCCAGTATGTCTGTATTATTTTCAGCCCTTTTTAGTTTTTGCTTCAGGTTTGGCTCTAAGTAGATATAATTGTAGTTCTTAGTCTCAGCCATGATACCATTTATTCAGAGGACTTATTTAGCCTTCAAAATTCAGTTTACGACGAAAAACTAATTTGATATTGATAGCAGGAAATTAAAATTTGACTTACATCCATTCATTTTTCTTTCAGTTTACGGTTTTGCTTTAACTGGAAACAACTATTGCTTTTTAGTCTTTCATGCCAATGTCCAAAGAGTCTGAGCTCCAGGACCATGGATTAGTTTTAAAGCTTTCATTACACCCGAGCAACGCCGGGCTATACTGCTAGTTGCAATATAATGCAAACAATAGTGATTATTTAAACAAATTATCCATAAATATCTTGTCTTAATTTCTTTCTTTTTCTCTTATTCTTTCACACTAGATAACCCCTTGCATTTTAATAGCTTCATTGCCTTGCTTAAGGTAAAACGATTAGAAAAGAAAATCAACATTGCCTTTTTATGGCAATATGTCATTTATGTTGTAAGTGACACAGTTAGACAAAATAAGTTCTGCATGACTTGTTGCATAAATAAACTTCGTTTTAAAAGTCCTTCATGACATGATATAACACCTGAATTGTTATTAAACAAAAAAAAAAAAGAAAAAGAAAAAAGACAGCACTCACTTTTGTTGTTTTCAATACTATGTTTCAGCTTGTTAGGTCTCTAGTCTTCTTAAGATGAATATTACATTCAGGAGTTGTTTGAAATAAAACTACCTTTTTTTTTCTTTTCTTAAGGTCAGTACTGGCCTATTTGTCATAGCCAGAACCCCTTCAATAGAAGCGGACACTACATTTCATTCTTGTGTGTCATATCCAAGGCAATACCTATAAGCCAAACATATTACCTTGGTCATAGTCCATTACAATGTGGCAAAGAACAGTTATTCCCTTGACACCTCTATTATTTTAACTACCTTCACCCCTCAGCAATGTTTAATCATTTTTTTAAGTGATGATTAGGATTGTAATAAAACTTAAACATGTAATGAAAGTAAATTTATACATTTTCTTTTTTGTTCTTGAGAATAAACATTTAACTTATATTTTTTATTTTTATACAAACAACATTGTAAAAACTAATGCAATGCAACATTTATCATTCAACAATTTATAAAGAAATAATGATGAAACAACTTTTATTTATAAATTTATAAACATTTTCTAAATTATTAAATATGTGAACCAACTATAAAGGAATCCTTATTATTTACCATTTTATAAAAATTTGAATCAATTGGCAATTAGCTGATATTTTATCAACCAGACAAACTAATAAATAGTATTTAATATTTTTGTTGTTAATTCTCAAGAACAAAGAAAATGTATAAATTCACTTTCAGATGTTTAGGTTTTATTCAAATTCTAAGAATTGATTTTTAAAACAATAAACTTAATTCTCCATGGATGTGCGTCGTGGTGCAGTGGATATTGGCTCGGAACGAGAAATCGGGGAGCCGAGTTCAAATTCCTGTTGAATTCATTGCATTCACTTACATGCAAATACCCTTAGGAAAGGTATTAATCTTTCTCTTCCTTCCACTTATGGGTTAAATAACAGGACAGATTGGGTTCTATAGCCTTGGCTGGCAACCACTTCTGCCCAGTCAGTCATGTCTCTTTTGAAACATGATTGCCCAAGAGTGTTTCACGTATGGCACTTAACTGACTGAATAATAACTTTTAAGTAATTCAGCAGACAATATTATTTTATTTATGGTAACTGGATTTTTGGTGATTGTCTTACTCTGTTTTCATCTTTTGATATTATGCATCTGAAAAATAGTGCTTTTATCACAGAGATAGATCTATCTATCGCCTGGTTCACACTCCACCCACGTCTATTGAACAGTTTAAGAGGCTCATCCCTTGTTCCCTTGTTTAGGATGTGGTTTCTGGCTTTCTCTTTTCCAATCTTTTCACTATTATGTAGCCCCATGCACATTTAAAAAAAAAAAAGTCAAATTTTGGATAGGCACACACTTAAATCTTCTTCCAAGGATTATGGCCCTGATCAATTTTTGGTTTTTAATATTTTTTATTACATAAGTTTGCTCTTTTATATGTCATATATGCATTTATAACAATATAATCATACACTCTGGCCTTTTTCAGGTGATTGGAATTTTGAACCCAACCCTTTATTTCAATCACTGGAATATGTTCTTGTTCCATGACACGTCCGGATGTCTTAGTTATCTCCCTTTAATTCAACACTAAGTTATTTGTTCATCACAGCTGTAGCCAGATATTGAATTCACAACTCTTTGGATCAAGTCACTGGTTTTTAATCAGTGCTTTTCATGTGAAATTCTTGCAGCACACTTATGATCTCATGGCAAACCAGTGTGCTGTGGCATGTCAGTGAAAAAAATCACTGCTCTAGATCTTTTCTAGATCTTTGGATTGTTGGAAGCAAGAAAGTGTAGATGTTATTTTGAATAAATCAAGTCATGATCATATTTCATATTGGGAATTCTAGATAATAGAAAAAAATTATATAGTCATACTAGTTTACCATACTAGTTTACCATAACTGTTAACAAAATGTCCATTTTGCAATTGCATTGATTGTATATTCTGTATGAGTAATCTAAAATCTATATGTATATAATTAACTATTATTGCATGTAAGAAAGAACTCTTTTTTATATATATATATATATATATATATATATAATTTCCCTCCAAGCATGGCAGGACTGCCACTAGTATGCATGGATTACATTGAGAGAAAAGACTGGCTAAAGGGGGTATTGAAGAAAGGATAAAAGATGAATGGGATTCAAGAAGAAAGAAGATGCCAATTAACATTGCATTTAAATTTTTTGAGATTGTAGCTATCAGATAAGAAAGTCTTTTTTTTTTTTTCATATCACCCCGAGCAAGGAGGTAATGCCACTGATGCGCAGGGGGCTATGTAAGAGTGAAAAGATTGGAAAGGAGAAAGCTGGAAACCACATCCTAAACAGGGAACAAAGGATGAGCCTCTTCACCTGTTCAATAGACATGGGTGGAGTGTGAACAGGGTGATAGTTTAGTCTATCTACTCCAATCAAAGTAAATGAAAAGGAGTTTCCACAGGCGAGAAGTGTGAGAAAAAAAAAACTGAGTAGAAGTGGCAGTTACATTTAACTATTTCAACAGTAAAAAGGT
The DNA here is from genome assembly GCA_037127315.1 of Ascarosepion bandense. NCBI lineage: Eukaryota > Metazoa > Mollusca > Cephalopoda > Sepiida > Sepiidae > Ascarosepion > Ascarosepion bandense. The sequence continues at coordinate 7,534,054 of JBBBDQ010000499.1, forward strand.
GGGACTTTGATTTCAATCTATATACGTGAAACACGCTTGGGTGATCATGTCTCGAAAGAGACATGACTGACTGGGCAGAAGATTATCCCGCAGTAGGTTGCCATAGCTTTCTGTGGTACACTAGTTGCCGACCAAGGTTATAGAACCCAATCTGTTATTTAACCCATAACTGGAAGGAATAGATGGATTAATACCTTTCCCAAGGGTATTTGCGCGTAAGTGAATGCAATGAATTCAGCTGGAATTTGAACTCAGCTCCCTGATTTCTCGTTCCAAGCCGATATCCAATGCACCACAACGCACATCCGTTCAATCTAATAGCATGCTTAAATTCATGTGGACAGGGCATCAGGGAAAATATTTGTCAGAGCAGTTGCCATGAAAATATTTGTAGAAAAGACACATCATGTTGGTGAGAGTGTGACTGAAATTGAGATGCCAAGTCAGGATTGATTATATTGCAGGTTCTTCTTTGGATTTTAAATCATTAAGAGTAAAAATATTTTCATAAAGTTAACCTGACCTCTGCCATCCCAAAATGTAGCAGTTATAGTGAAATTATTTTGCAATTGTATTGGTTTATTTTCTGCATGAGTAATTGAGAATTTTTCCCTATATAATTAGTTCTATTTTCACTTGTAAAAAAAGAATTCTGCTTTTTAAATCCTTAAAAGTAAAAGCATCTCAAAAAAATTATCATAAAATAAATGCATTGTATTAGCAATTTGTTCTCAGTACTTGTTAATGATATATTCCGTTCTTGTAGCAAGAAGCATGTTTGCTTGTTGTCATTATGTAATACTTCCTGTCATCATAAGACTGGAATATCTCATTAATAAGAAGTGGATATAAAGCTGTGTGATCAGTAGATATATAAAGTCCCATCGTGTTTTATATTTTAGAATAATTTCCAGCCAGATTTAATTATGGTAGAATATTAGTCATTTAAATGCAAAATACAGCTGATCATTAAAATGAAGATACTAAAATTTATTTTCTTTATAGATTGGTTTCGACTGGTACAAGCTTTTGCAATCTTCACATTACTATGTGACCTTGTCACATTTGTCCTCATGATGATGTACCTGTCAGAATACACTAAGGATCCTGTATTCAAAAATCGAAAAGTCAAGATGTTTGCTATCATCTGTGGCCTTAATGCAGCAGGAGGTGCGTGTTTTTTTTTTGTTTGTTGTTTCTTTTTCAGCATTTAAAATCATCACTTGCCCTGAACCAAACAAGATCTGCTGGAAACTAATTAAATTTTTATATAACATCAGATATTTCCAGATACAAGTATTATTAAATTTTACATGATAATTATAAAATTACTAGATTTTTTAATTTAATATTGAGGTACACTGTAAGTTCCAAGCATGAATTTGTTTAAGAATTGGATTAAAATTCTTGGTGACAGTGGACGTGTTTACCTGGGGTTATATAATAGTGAACACGCAAGAGGTAATTGTGTACATGTGTGGAAATATTAGGGTTCTTATATGAAATATGTGCTGAAAACCAATACTGATGAATATTAATTTCCCAAGAAAGTATTTTCAAATGCGTTATGAAATGATATGTACTATGAGTTTGTACAAGAAATACTCAGTTTTTTTGTTTTTTTTAAAGACTTCAATAATATTAATATTAAACCATGATAAAGTTAATATATAAAATGATAATGTTGCTTTCAAAGCTATGACCCATTCATATTTAGGAGTAGATGTGGAAAGTATTGGTGCGTGGATGAGTGGTTAGTGTTAGCATTCTGACCATGAAATTCTGTTTCAATTCTCACAGTAGTTAATTTATCAGAGAGGTGACTTGATAATTTCACTATGAAGAGACTGTAGGACTGTTAAAAAAGTGTCTGAAAAGTATGCCATAGGTTTACTTAATCTTTGTGTGGGGAGATTAGGTGGATGAAATTGTTTGGAAGCTGTTGTTGCCAAGGGTTTGAATTTCCTGGTTTTATTCAAGCTGATTCTCTTAGAAACTGTAACTAAAGTCTGCTCAGCATTGTTGTAGTATAAATCACAGATTGGCTCTGAGTGTTGAAAAAAACACAAATGTGCTTGAGCAGGTATCTATCACGGGGATTAGCTAGTCGCCTTAGCAAACAGGTATACATGGAAAAATGAGCCATTGTGTGTAAAATAATTTGCTTTTGCAGTAGTTTATTACAACTTTGTAAAGTTGATGTAAAGAGTATTTCATTCTAGTGACATAAATGGATTGATTGAAGTTAGCTTTGTATAGAATTCTGTAATATACTGAAAGCTGCAACTTAGCCAAAGTAGGCTATGGATGGCATGATCAAGGGACATGTATCTTGCATTCAGTGGTATATGATTGACACATATTTAATCACATATGTGGATGTAGATTTGGCCATAGAAAACCTTTTATAAAGCAATTAGTAAGCTTTCAGGTTGTGTGTTGTGGCGCAGTGGATAATGGCTTGGAACAAGAAATCGGGGAGCCGAGTTCAAATTCCCGTTGAATTCCCTGCATTCACTTATGCACAAATACCCTTTCAAAAGTATTAATCCATCTCTTTCCTCCAGTTATGGGTTAAATAACAGGATGGATTGGGTTCTATAGCCTTGGCTGGCAACCAACTTACCACAGAAAGTAATAGCAACCTACTGCAGGATAATCTTCTGCCCAGTCAGTCATGTCTCTTTCAAGACATGATTGCCCAAGTGTGTATCATGTATGGCACTTAACTGACTGACTAAGCTTTCCCTAGAGAAACAGGATATTCATTTTCTTCTGCCTTTTGAGTGGGTACTGCAATCCACATCTTTTGGAAGTTGTTAAATGATTTGAAATAAGTAAAAAAGGGTCTTATTGCTTTCTGAATTTAAATCAATATTTTGAACAAAGTGAGTATTCTCAATTATGACCAAAACACATTACACAATGTGATCATGCCACTAAGACAGGAAGATTTTCTACTGCAGTTTACATTTTGTTTTATTATACTGAAGAGACAGTTACTAATTCTAGAAAATGTCTGTGGTGATACCGAGCAAAAGCAAAGGACTGGATGTTTGCTCTATAACGATCAGAAAGCAAATGACCAAAACTCGCTGTTGCGCATCCGGGTTCGCGCAGATGTTCCTGTTGAAAAATAAAAATTAATCAAATATCAGATTTCCATTTCATGAGCCTATGCGAATTTTATCAGCCAATGGGAAGCCCAGAATCAAATTCAAGTGTGAAATCCCAAACGAGCTGCTTTTGATCCAAAAAGCAGATATAAAAAGCCGAGACAGAAAGCACCTAACAGACAGACCTACACAGAGACCCAGAGAGACGAATGTAATTAGTATCTCCCTTGACCAAGTCAAGTGGCTACTATTCTCATCCCTTCACTTCTCTTTCCTTCTCCCTGTCTCAAATCTACTTATTGATCTAAGGAGTCACTACTTCAAAGACATTCTTCACATACCTCCGCTCCCCACATTCCTAAGCATTAATTCTCTTTCAGCTTATTATTTTCCATGAACATTTTAACCTTCGTTGGACCTATATTCAAGTATTACTTTAATTGTAAAAACATTAATTGATATGTGTATATATAAAAATGTTATTTTTCTACTCAAATTGCTTTTTTTGATTTTATAATCATTTTATGACTTCTAGTGGGCTATCTACCACAAGGCCTAATTCCGTTAACCTGCAGCAGTATACAACTACCCTTTCACTAGAACGGAATCCCACTACAACTAGAAAAAGAATAGATAAGCAACCCACTATATGTCTAACTAGAAGTCTTAATATATTTTCTTTAGATAGTGTAAGTAGACTTCGTTTGTCTAAAATATCAAACCAATATTGGATTAGTGACATTTTGGAGCACTGAATAATTAACTTTTGGAGCAGTATATAATAATATAAGTATTGATTATTAATTATGCTGACCTAATTTATGTAAAATTATCTTGCCTTGCAGAAAATAAGACTTTCAAAATCAGCTGAACCAGTTAATTCCTAACTAAAGCTGTACTGTATGGCTAAGTGAACATCCATAGAAAGTGGTCTAAAAACAAATATAAAAACACTCAAAAATGACTAAAAACAATGTATACAGGCAAATATAACATTATTAACATAACCCTCTTTGATAAGGGTTTATGAAAACTGAAAGGGTTCAGAAGATATTGAACAGTTTGTGTTTAAATTTTCCGGAAAACCAGACAAATGATCTGAACCATAGAAAAATTACATAAAAAAATTTTTGAATAACTTTTATTGCTTTTCAACAAAACCTATAATGATAGCTATCTTCTTCATTTTCATCTGCCAGAATACATAAAAAATTCTAGAATTTAATTTATTTTAAGGGTAGCAGAATATTTTTGGCATAACTATAGCAACAATAGTCAATAAATGTTTAAGCAAATTATCTCTTGAAAGTTGCTTGAACATTTAGTATACACACACACACACACACACACACAGTCATCCATAGAGTTCTGTTTTGCCGTATCACAGCTCATCAGTATGGTTAGGCATCCAATTGCTTCCAGCTAGGATTGAAACCTGACTGAATCAGTCAGAGATTCTACCTCTAAGTTATCGGCACATGGTGGAGGAAGACAGATTTTAGCATCTTATATACACAATGTATACAAATGCCAGTAGCCAAGAGTGTTCAGTCCATTGCTGGAGGACAATATGTAAAGACCGGTGAGTAGCTACTATTTTTAAAGTCTACCATTTCCCCATAGTGCTCAATCGATGGACGATAGCATAAATAGTCATCTGCAGACAGTCTTGTTTCACTGTATCACAGCTCAAAAGTACGGTTTAGACATACAATTGCTTTCAGCGCCTTCAGAGTAAGTGTTGCGAAAGTATTAGAAGCTAAAATAATCAACTTTATCTTTTTAAAAAAGAAATAATTCTTTTAAAAAACATGTCTTTTGGAGACATCATGACTAGATAGTAAAATTTTTTTTTATTCCTATTTTGCATGTTGTGGTAATTAGCCTCCTCAACCCGGTTGTTTTCTTATTGCATTTTGTACTAATAATATTTATTTCTTTTTCAGCGTTCTTTGTATTCATTGATTCCTTGGTGTTTGCTCAGAAGTCAATTGACCCAGAATGGATGCCTCGCCCCTGGATGAATTATCTCTCCTATTCATATGGATTTAATGTTTTGTCTGGATTTCTCAATGCCTTTGCCTGCATGTTTACTTTCTTACTTGTTGATGTGATTAGATCCAAACCCAAAAACCCTGATTCAAAAGATAATGGTGATACCTTCATTTAAAAAAAAAAAAATTAATCATAAAAGGTACTAATCCATTTTTTTTGTTTTTTTAAATAAATTTGCTTTATTTTTTCCTTCCTCATGTTATGTTTTTAATTACCAAATTACTTTCATAACAATTTTAGAAATACATATAGGAAAAACTGTTAAGTGCAGATATCAATTTCTGGATTCAATTCTATGTTTGTACAATTCATAAGGAAAGTTTTTTTTTAATTTTAATTTTATTTTATAAACTAAATGGATTTTTTAATTCCCAGTAGTTTAGATAATATTGGTAATACCAATTTATACACATGCATGCCCTCTCATTCCCTTTTTTGCTGAACGAAAACAAAATAAAATTTAAAAAACCCAGTCTAATGAAATCTTAACAGATGGAATGCATTACAAGTAAACGTTTACATTTTGTTTTAAAATATACTCAGTGCTGTCTCTTGATATATAAAAATATACTTCGTTGTTTCATATCATACTGTCAACATGAAAAAAAAATTTCAAATAATACTTTCGAAATGTTGATACTACCAGAAACTCTTGTATACACATGTGTAGTCATAACAACGTCAACAAACCCACTTTGATGAAATCCCAATGAATGAAAAGTGTCACAAGTAAACTTTTCCATTTTGTCTTAAAATACACGTATTTGAATATTTTTTCTAGAAAATTCTCTTGCTATTTTGGTAAACATATACAAACTAGTTAGGCTTGTATACTGTGATAGCATGGGTAGGATACATTAAATGGATTTTGAGCAAATTCTAGTTGTAGATTATAAAGTTATTCTGCATTAATAAATTAGTATTTTAATTATATGGGGAAAAGAAATGAATGCTGAATTTTGCCTTATTTTTAAATTTATTTAAATTTTTGTTTTTTTGTTTTTTCTTCGCCCAAAACTTGTTTATGCAAATTTCACCGCTTAATCTATTGAAAATCAGACAAAAAAAAAACCTTGTCAATGGTCAGAAATTAATGTGAGCATGTTTGACACAATAGCTGTTTATGCATAATGTTTTCCTTTAATTTTTTTTTGTCTTCTTTCATATTGTTTTCATTGAAAAAAATTTTAATCATAAATTATTGCTTCATTTTACTCTACTTAGCATTCAAATTCTGTTTGTAAGAATTTATTAACTTTGTTTACTATAACTTGTTGTATAATATTTTCTTTGTAGAGGTTTCTGAAAAATCTGGATGGAAACATACCCTGGTTCATCAAATATAACCCACTTGGACATTCCAGTCTAAAAAGAATTCTAGTAAGGTGTAGATACTGGAATCATCTGTAAAGAATTTGTACTTGTACATTATTTTGTAAACATTATTGTATTCATTTTTGTATTATTTTTAGATACAACTGTTTTTTTTTCTTTTCCTTTTTTTTTTTGTAAAAGACATGAAAATGTTTTTTGCCTTAATGTTGATTTTTATATTAACTATTTCACTGTATGTTCTTTAGCAAATAATTTTATTACTTTAGGAGTATGACATCTCAACTTTACTGGAGAATATAATAGCTCCCTTGCTTATAGTGAGAATTTGATTATACATTTTTATTTTTCATTTTTATGTGTATAAATAATCAAAATGAGTAAACTCTTGTCAATAAGCATACATCATTAGTGATGGATTTTAGGGATTCTTTCTTTCTTTTTTAAGTCCTTTAAAATTTTATAAAAATACAGGTATGAAACATGCTATTTTGTTTCTGTTTCTCACAGATAGGGCATTAGATTTTGGTAAAATACATATTTACGTTTAGGTTTTAATAATTTCCTTAAAAAGTAGATTTATTTAAAAATTGGATTTTGAAAATTATCTGAAAAAAATTAGATTTTATTAAAATACATATTTAGTTATAACTTTAAAAAATTTTTAAAATATATATTTCTTCATAAGTGGCAAAATGTATTTGCTCAATATAGATTTTAACATTAGTTGGAGAAGAGAAATATTGTCTAGGTTGGTTGATATTTTATATAGTTGAGCTTAATTATTCTTGAAAGGTTTGGAGAAGTTGATTATACCATTTCTTTTCATTTTTGTGTGTAAATAAAACTCTTGTAAATAAACATATTATTGGTGATGGGTTTTGAGGATTTTTAAGCTATCAAGTTTTGTACGAATACATGCATCAAGCATTCTTTTTTGAAGTGTTTTTTATGGATTGCAATCAAACCTATCATACATCAAGATATATTACAGGTTGACATCCCTATTTCTCAACATAGTCTCCACCTCTTTTAATGGTAGTGTTCTACCTATAAATGAGGGCATATATCCCAGCTTTGTAAAACTCAGTTAGCTACTGTTATAGCCAATTCCTTACAGCAATTTTCACTTCTTCATCATGACTTGACTTAGCACCCTCAGACTTTCATGTCTTTCATCCAATGATAGAAGCATTGAGGGGGGAAAATTATGGTGGTGATGAAGTGAAAACTGCTGTAAGAAATTGGCTATATCAGGAAGTTAGGATACATGCCGTCATTTGTAGGTGGGACACTATCATTGAAAAAGGTAGTATCTGTTGAGAAGTAGGGATGTGAACCTGTGATGATTTCTTAATGTAGATGTTTGATTGTGTTTTTTATTTTTTGTATAAGACATTACTTTTTGACTCACCTTTGTAGATTTATTCTTAAGTTAAATTACATTGTTATTTATAAATTGTATTTGATGCTTATTATAGATTTTAACATTAGTCAGGAAAATAAATATTGTTAATGTTGATTGATATTTATTAACATTAGCTTAGTTCTACATGAAGCCATCTGGTGAGACTTGAACTTGTCTGTGAGATGAGCTTAACAACTACACCATAGCAGTGTGAACTGTAAATATCACTTGTTTAGTTCATTGTACAAACTAATATCTAATAAACAAAAAGGCAAATACAAACATAACAGTTAGCAAAAATGATCTTTTAAAGCAACTGTGAAAAATTGCTCCTGCAATAAACTATAATATAGGTTATAAACTATTTTATAAATAAAAATTGCTCTTGTAATAAATTATAATATAGTTATTATATAAAATATAATATAGTAGTTGCTCTATAATAGAAGCAACTACTAAAGTTTCTTCTAAATTCCTGATTATTTCAATGAAAAAAACAAACAAAACTTTCTCACTTTAATAATTTGACTTTTCTCCTGGCCATATTTTTTCAAAATTCTGGATTTACTTAATCATGGATTTTATCAATGTATTGAACATGTATAAAAGTTAATTTGAAAATGTTCTGCTTAAACTATGATAAATGTATGATGAAAGTATGTCGGAAAATTAAATAAAGTTTTTTGTGAGATTTAAGTTAACTATCAATGGGCTGCAAAACTAACATTCCCATTATTTTTACTTTATAAATCAACTAAATTCTGATGATCACCTTTTTATGAGTACTGAAACTTTTTTTTAAATGCTGATTTTCAAGACAGGCATAAAAAATTTCCCAAAATGGACAGATTAGTGCACCAGAATATTACAAGTTTTATTTCTTCCTATTCAATTCTGTGGTCATACTAATCTTAGTAAATATCAATAATATTTAAAAATTGTCACAAACGATTTTTGGCAATGTTTAACCTCTCTGCTTGCAAAGAAAAAAAAATGGAATAACCATGACACACTGTTTTTTTGCGGGCATGCCTGTTCTTTATAGATGACCTCTTGTTAAAGTAATTGTTATTTTTTTCCTGTGTATTACTTTGATAACAAGTTGGTAATGGTTTCATTGCTTTTCTATCAAATCATCTATATATAATGAATAAAATGGTTTATATCTTAAAATATATTATGCAACATAAATCATTGACCTCTCCTGTTATACCTGATTCCAAAATCTGGTGCTAAATTTTTATTGCAGGAAAATTTCATGAGTTTGAATAAAATGGTGTTTGCCCTTTCATATATTATAACAACAGAAATTGATTTTCCCATTTAAGTTGACATTCTGAACTATCATAAAAAAATTTTCTTTCAAATTAATACTTTATACTATGTTTTCGGGGACCAATTACTTTTATGATAGGGGAAATCAGTTATAGGCTAAGTTAAGTAGATGGAAGAAAAAAAAATATATTGTATATAAGTAAATTATATTTAGATAGATATGTATTCATCCAAACAAGTTTTTATTAAATCCAACTCATGACATCTCTCACTTTTCTTTTATATTTAAATAAGATGATTATATTGATTGTAATTTTGGATAAATTGTTCAAAGTTCATGTTTTCTTTGAAGTCAAAAGTACTTAAATAGAACAAAAATGAACTTTGGACAATTTATCCACAATTTTGATCCCAATGAGAATCTTATTAAAAATTGTAAAAATTCAATAAAAAAAACTCACACTTTTTTGTTAAATTTAATAAAATTTGTTTGGTGTTTGAAATAATGATTCGCAAGAATAGAATTAGTTTAATTAATGTTAAAGTTACAGATAGATTTCATTTTTTTTTCCTATAATTAATAGTTATGATTTATTTTGTAAATATTTTATCTGCTCAGTGACTCAATAAATCCATGTCTTAATCAAATATACTATTGTATCAAATCACTAAAATACTGGAAAATGGAAATATCAAATCTTGAGCTAGGTTCATGATTATTTGGTTAACTTTCTGCTCTTATTTCTACTTAATGAAGATTACAGATCAATTATATTTGGATGACAGTACAGTTGGGATGAAAATTAACTTGGCCATATCTTTGCAGTATGACCAAAATCACCTTGATTGGCACGAAAATATTTTTATCAATTACTAATATATGTTAATCATGTTTATCATATAATCTTTCATTTTCCTTAAATATGTTTCTATTTTGCATTTTTCCTTTTTCCATAATGTTTTGATATAGATGATTGGTACAATTTCATGAAATTATATTTTTAAATAAAGAACTTAAAATTTCATTGTTTGTTTGTCTTTTTTATGTGTTGAATTAATTTTTTTTATAATTATTTTTAATTATTACTTTTTTTATTATTTCTTCTTTAATTTTTTTTTTTTTTTTTGAATGATTAAACTTTAAATTTTTTAAAATTATGTTTTAAATTGTTTTTTAATCATTACATTATAAATTGTTCTAATTTTTCCTTTTATTATTACTTTCTAAATCTTTTAAAAATTTATTTTAATTTTTGAATAAATCTTTTTAAAAAATTAATGTTTTCAATTGTTTTTAATGATTCAGTATTGAATGCTCTTTGTTTTATTTTTAAAGTAGGTAAGAATAAATACAATGGTTTAGTTTAAAAATCTCCTAGTGTGTGTGTGTGTATATATATATATATATATATATATATATACACACACACAAAAACATGTTTATACGTGCTAAAAAGCCTGCCTTCTACCATACGCTTGTGGCCTAGGGGTAGAATTGCTGACTGACGCTGATTTGGTTGGGTTTCAATCCTGGGTTAGGAAGCGAACAGAGTCTAAGCCATACTGATGAGCTGTAATACAGCGAAACAGATCTGTCTGCGGATGACAATAGTATATATATACACACACACACACACACACACACACACACACACACACACAATAGTAATTATACCTGGTATTGTGTAAATCAAATCTTTTTCTTTGTTCCACTGACTCATACAATCATTCTTTGTTTTAAATATTTGCATATGATGTAAAATAGCATTAGTAAAATTGTCAGTTGAACTGTCATTATCAAGCCTTGACAGAGTTCAAAAGTGTTTGTATGACCTTCTGGGTAATTAATTATTTTTAATCCTATAGCAACCTTTTCTGTAGACAAAACTTTGCAAGCCTGTCACTACTCTATGAACATTTTCATGGTATATATTCAGATGAACTACATTTCTCACAGCTAAGACTCACTATGTCACATACTTAGTCAACACACTCTTATTTTATTTATTTTAAAAAAAAAAAAGAAAAAAAGTTGTACTCATTTTCTTCCCAAGACATTCTGAGAGGTTTCTTCACTGATCACTATGATCTTAATCTTTTCAAGTCTAGGGTCAATCATTATCTATCCTACATATCTTCATAATATGCACTTCATAATCCTTCCTCTTACATCCTTACAACAACTTCATTCGGTAACTCTCTACTTTGAGTTACTCTTGAACCTTGTTGTTATGTTAATTTACCCATGCACAAATGAACTCTTCCAAACTATAAATAAGCAGCAGTTTCTGCATTGTGCTAGGGAGAGAGTTCTATTCCAGCAGATAGCTCTGACAGCCGGACCAATACAGTCATACTGGTGATTTTTCTCATATTTCATCTGTTTGTACTACTGTTCTTGGTTAATATATTTGTTTAACTCTATTCTGTCTTTGTGATTTTATTTTTGGCCCCTAACCAGGCCACAACACTTGTATTGGGTGAACATCTAGTTAAAAATAAAACAGTTTAATAGGTTTAAATAGTCTGGTTGTCATTTATTTCATCTACAGTATGTTATTTGATAATTTGCATGTTGAACTTGTAAAAATATATCATCAGTTCTTAATGGCAACAACTAATTTGGGTGATGCAATAGATATAATTGATTTCAGTTTTGCAAACTAATATGCCTACAAAGTCTCCTATATTGGATGGTAGCTACTCTAATTTTATATATTAATTTCATTACACTTAGAGTATACAAATTCAGATGTGCGTTGTGGTGCATTGGATATCGGCTCGGAACAAGAACTCGTGGAGCCAATTTGAATTCCAGCTGAATTCATTGCATTCACTTACGTGCAAATACCCTTGGGAAAGGTATTCGTCTATTCCTTCCAGTTATGGGTTAAATAACAGGACAGATTGGGTTCTATAGCCTTGGTCGGCAACCAGTCTACCTCAGAAAGCAATGGCAACCTACTGCGGGATAATCTTCTGCTCAGTCAGTCATGTCTCTTTCGAGACATGATCGCCCAAGCGTGTATCATGTATGGCACTTAACTGACTGACTGATACAAATTCATAATCAAGACATGGAATGTTACAAAATTATTACAATGTGGGGAAATTATAAAATGGAAAACAGGTTCAGTATAAGGAGACTTCATAAACTACAGGATCATATGTACAGATAGAGAGAGAAATGAAAGAGAAGTAAGACTAATACAAGATAAATACAAGAGCAAATGTGTTTTAAGACAGTTGTTTAGAATAATTCTAATCAAGCTAAAAGAGGAAACTGTTCAGTATAGCCACTGTAGTAATATGCATGATATTCTTCATTTATTTTTGTTTATATATTATCATTCTAACTTTGGCACTTGAGCCTTGTTTCAGGTGAAATTTAGAAAATAAAATAAACCACTTAGAATTTCAAATAGTACTTGGGTTGTTTAACTTGTGCCTAAGAATTAATACACAAGTTGTTTAAATTTTTATGTCTGTATCTAGTCCATAGAAAAGGGGAGACCTTTCAATTTAACTAAAATTCTTGAATATAGAAAAAATAATATAATTAGTAATAATATTTGTTTAATATTCAGTTGCTTAAGTCACACTGACAACAGTAGTTACTTAAGATTTGGCCAAATTTTGAGAAGAGTTGCACTTAAAATAAATTCATCAAAGAAGAAATAGAAAGTTTTACTAGACATCAGATAATATCAAAAACCAGTACAAACCATAAATTATCATTGGAAACCTCAATGGTGAGCTGGATCTACAAAAAATATTGGTTGCCAGATGACCCCTTCAACTACAATGCTATCATTTAATTTTCATAACTAATAAAATTTCCAAATAATAAATACATGGCAAAAAGAAGCACAATTAAATTTTTTGTGGAAAAAATGTATTTCTTACATTGTAAATGTACTGTACATATTGCTGGCAGTAAATACAGAATGTTATTATTTAATTTTTTATTCTTTTTAATTCTAAGTAATTGGTTTAAATGTACAACTTACTCATTAACAGATAGTTAAAGTCACAATAGTGCATTGCATTCAGTCCACTATATAAAGAGCAATCATCTGTGTTCACAAAATGATTGTTCAAATCTGCCAATAATTGCTTCTGTATCTATTATGTTACTTTAATCAAGATCTCTTTCTGATTCACAAATACATTTCACTAGATATTCAGCTGAATGTGAGCCCTAAGAAAGCAAAACCTAAAATAAAAAAAGTTGTCTTCTGCACAAGATCTCCGAGCATCACATCCAATTCACGAAAATCTAAAATACAATAGCTAATCAAGAATATTGCCACAAAAAAAAAAAAAAAAAAAAAAAAAAAAGATGAATCTGGGAGCCTGCACCTATTAAACTACAGACATAATAATGCATGAATTGCCAACAGGCAGTCTGGCTCATTGCCTTGACCTCATCAAACAACTGCCAATTCACCCACACACATCACTAGTGTCGATTTCAACTCTGAAGATAGATGGGTAAGCCTCCCACCAATGACACCCTGCTTATACCACCACACAACTTCACTAATTCCCTCCAGGTCTCTCTAATCATACAAACTGTGACCTTGATTAACCAACCCAACAAATCAATCAGTTCCTGATTTTATTTATATTTAATTGCTTCCCTTACCAACAGCAACTAAAGAACCATATATCAACAATTTTGCATATAAGGGACCCACATGCCATTGGCCAATCTGACACACTGGCCAGTTCATCACTGGGGTACCTAAATATAGCAGTAGGAATAGAATAGTAGTTGATAAATATGATCTTGTATTGTACAATGAACAGAGAAGAAAATGGGTAAACTAGCAGTATAGCCTGGCGTTGCTTGGGTGTAATGAAAGCTTTAAAACTAATTCATAGTCCTGGAGCTCAGACTCTTTGGACATTGACACGAAAGACTAAAAAGCAATAGTTGTTTCCAGTTAAAGCGAAACCATAGACTGAAAGAAAAATGAATGGATGTAAGTCAAATTTTGATTTCCTGATATCGATATCAAATTTTCTGCACTATTGTAAGAACTGCAACCTTGAAACTTCTGAATATTGTTTCTTATGGCTTTGTCTATGAGTGTATCAAATTTGATTAAAATCGGACCACTCCTCCTATAACAATTTTTTTGATTATTGATTTTTGATATTTATCGAGGGTACCTTGACACAAAACCTAGCTTAGAACACTCGCAGACACTTATAGTACAACTGTGTAAATTTTCAGGAAAATCGGTTCAGCCGTTTCGGAGTCTATAGGTAACGGACACACACACACAGAGACAAAGTTCCATTTATAAATAAGTTTAGATTAGATAGATAGATTTTGTGTCCAATAAAATATTGTCGGGAATAGCAGTGAGAATTTTTCAATTTATAAAATAAACCTTCTATTGAGATTTATTATACAAGTTTAATAAAGTGACTGTTTGGATAATAGTGTTGAAAAATGCTGTACTGAATACTGTTCCAGGGGAAACATTGAAGAAAAGAATCCAATCATGTCGGCACCTGTATTTGGTATACAAATTTACCTACTATTATCAAATGTTTACTGATAAACCGATATGATTGCAATTGAGGGAAATTAAATACCTAAGTCATGTTTTAGAAAACTTTTCTTTTTTTTTTTTAATCATATCACCCCAAGCAAGGCGGTGACACCACTGATGCGCATGGGGCTACTTAAGAGTACAATGATAGGAAAAAAAGAAAGCCGGGAACCACATCCTAAACAGGAAACAAGGGATGAGCCTCTTCACCTGTTCAAAAGACATGGGTGGAGTGTGAACCGGGTGATAGTTAAGTCTATCTACTCCAATTAAGAACAAAAAAAAAAGAGAAAAGAAAAAAGTGAAAGAAGATTGGGAAAAAAAAAAAGAAAAGCCGGGAACCACATCCTAAACAGGAAACAGGGGATGAGCCTCTTCACCTGTTCAATAGACGTGGGTGGAGTGTGAACTGGGTGATAGTTAAGTCTATCTACTCCAATTGGGAACAAAAAAAAGAGAAAAGAAAAAAAAGTGAAAGATGATTGGGAAAAAAAAAAAAAAGAAAATGGGGAACCACAACCTTACACAAAAATCATGAAAATAAGAATTTTTGTCAATTTGAAGCTAAATGAATTCCTTAAATATGCAAAGATAGATAATATGCATTATTACCCAAGTTGATAAATTAGAATTTACAACTGGGGTTCCTGAAGTACATGATAATCTCCTTACCATGGCAGGGGCAGTGAGGAAAACAAAGGAGATACAAAAATGAGTGTAGTCGTGGGTGGCAAGGTGATATTAAAACCAAGTTTGTTTTTCTTTTTACAAAATCTGACATTAAGTCATTTTAAATTAAGGAATACATATATGTTTTACAATGAATATCATTAACATAAAAGTTATACATGAAGGTATGGTTTTATTTTATTTTGTTATTTAAAGTTAAAAGCCTGAATGTTTGTATCTTGCTGGTATCATTTGGACAGGACGTGCTACATGCAAATCAGATCAGACAGCTGACATCTGCATGGACCATTGCTCTAGCTTTTTAGGTGTAGTGATACAGTCACAGATGTTTGTCTAGCGACATCTTATTTAATAACATCTATGAAAAGACAAAATGCATGTATGTGTTTATTGTGTTAGATTAGTTATTGCTTTGGATTTATAATATTACTAATTCCAAAAAAGACTTATCTTCATAATGGTGTGAGAGGGGGTCTAGAAATGAGGGCTGAGAAGTAAGGAGTTAGCAGCTAGAAAAAGTTTGGGAACTACTGATTTACAAGTAAAGTGTTATTGATTACTGCCTTGATTCTGGAAAAACATTGATGCTGTAAGGTTTTGATACAGGTCATCATTTACTTCTTGTGTCCAAATTATCTTTATGATTTGTTTCACATGCTCTGTGCTGGTGATTTTCATTGGTGCAAACTTCCTTTGTGTTGGAGATGTTCATTGGTGCAATCTTTCAAATTTGTGCTGGGGAGTTTCATTGTGACAATGTTCCTTTTTAAAAAATTCTGTAAGACTAATTAAAAATAAGCTGCTTAACTCTCAAATGCTCAAACTGTTGTGGAACTCTTCAGTGAAAAAATAGAAAAAATAAATATTTTTGTAAATTCAATTAAGGAAAATAAAAAATATTAATGAATTTCAGTGAGATCATATAACTTAGTTTTCTAACTTTTGCAAGCTACTGTTATTATATAGCTTACATATCTAAACTTATTTATAGATGGAACTTTGTGTGTGAGCCAATTTTCTTGAAAATTTACACAGTTGTACTATAAGCATCTGTGAGTGTTCTTAGCTATGTTTTGTGTCGAGGCACCCTCGATAAATATTGAAAATTGATAATCGAAAAAATCAGGTTATAGAAGGAGTGGTCTGATTTTAATCAAATTTGATACACTCATAGACAAAGACATAAGAAATGATATTCAGAAGTTTCAAGGTTGCAGTTCTTACAATAGTGCAGAAAATCGATAATATATATATAAAAGGAAAGATGTTTGTGTGTGTGTCTGCTTATTTGTCTGTATGTCCTTTATACAAATCCACAATTTTTATCCGATTCTCACCCAACTTCACACAAATATTCTTTAGGCTGAGTCTGAGCTCCAGGACCATGGATTAGTTTTAAAGCTTTCATTACACCCGAGCAACGCCAGGCTATACTGCTATAACTTAATAACAAAACACTGTTCATAATTTCTAAATTTAAATTTTAAAAGTAACTAAACCAAGCATGATGCTATAGGAGGTTGATTGGGAGGCTTTCTCTGCCTGACAGTTTTAGCTGAAACTGAAAACTATATAGAATGCTAAATTTGTTTTTTGGCTTCAGTTGATATGTAGTGTGAATCAGAAAAAGATCTAATTGCAGCAGAGTAAAACATGATTGAGCTTGCTGTCCACTTTTTCATTTTTGGTGCCTGCTTGAGTTTTAAATTAAAATTAAAAGCTTGAGATGAAACTTTTGAAAGCAACTAAAGCAATGAAGGTTGTGAATGCAATAATAAAGAACTATGAACTATTGTTTAGAAAAATAAACTTCTTGTCATTGTAAGCAAGTTACTTTCTCATTTACCCTATAGTCCAATCTCCATTAGATGCCCTACTTTTGTGACCTTGTACGTGGTTAAACAAAGATCAGTAAATACTGGAGTAGATAGACTTAACTATCACCCGGTTCACACTCCACCCACGTCTATTGAACAGGTGAAGAGGCTCATCCCTTGTTTCCTGTTTAGGATGCGATTTCCGGTTTTCTCTTTTCCAATCTTTTCACTCCTATGTAGCTCCCTGCATATCAGTGGCGTTACCGCCTTGCTCGGGGTGATATGATTAAAAAAAAAAAAGTATTTAGAAAATTAATATTGTTGCGGATTTGAATTAGCCCACAAAAAAGAAAAAGGCGAAAAAGATGTTTAAATTTTTTTTAATAATCATTTTACCCCAAGCAAGGCAGAAATGTCACTGGTGCGCAGAGGGTTATAGTGAAAGAAAAAAGGTAGAGGGTATGTCGAAGAAAAGATAAGAGCTGGATGGGAATCAAGTAGATAAAAGATGGCAATTAACATTGCATTTAAACTTTTGGAGATTGTAGCTATCAGGGAAGCAAGCAAATGGAAGTGAGTTCCACAAACAGGAAGTACAAGAAAAGAAACTTAGAGTAGATGAGGCGATTACATTTAACTATTTTGACGGTAAAAGGTGGAATCTTGATGCCAATCTAGTAGCACAAGTAAATACATGTGATCAGGGAAACAGGGAAAAAAGCTCATCAGAGTAGTTTCCATGGAAATACTTGTAGAAAAGACAGAGGGAGGCCGCATCACATTGGTGAGAAATTGACTGAAGGTGGGCTGCCAAGTCATGGATTATATTTTAGATTCTCCTTTGGAATTTGTTGGGAACTTCAAGATGAATAGCAGGAGCACCCAACCAGATATGGCAACAATATTCAATGTAAGGATGAATGGTAGATTTATAAATGTGCAAAATAGATTCTAACAAGAAAAACTTCCTGGCCTGACACAGTGAACCAACCTTCCTAGCAGTAGATGCAACTATGGATTCAATTTAGTCCTTCCATTTGAGGTAATTTAAGAGAGTGAGGCCAAGGAGGTGCAGAGCATTGCTCTCTAAGAGACTAGAGTTAGCCATTCTAATGGTAGGCAAAAATGAATTTCTATGATGGTTAAAGGAGAGCAGTTCTATTTTGGAGGCATTCAAATTTACTAACGTTTTCCTACTCTATTCAATCACAAATTGGAGGTTCTTTTGAAGAGCAGCAGCCAGGTTTACTTTGTCAGCTTTGGCAGAATTCTTACAGAAGAGAGTCATAAATGGTGGTGTCATTTGCATAGATGCCAACTTGATAATTGATTACATCAGGAAGATCATTAATGAAGATCAGAAAAAGTGTAGAACCTAAGATAGATCCTTGAGCAATGCCTGCGTTTGTATGAAAGGATCTGGTAGTTTACCCATTCAAAACAACCTTCATTTCACGACTTGATAGGAACAACTGGATTAAATCAAACAATCATCCAGAAATACTATAACTCTAGAGCTTGCACAGAAGGCCAGCAGGCCAAACCCTGTCAAATGCTTTCGAGATATCAAGAGCAACAGCTCGAGCTTCACAGTTCTTATCAAGAGCCTGGTATATATATTCAGTGATGGTCATTAGCACATCAGCAGTAGACCAGGCGAAATGGAAGCCATATTGCTTGTCAGAGAGAAGTTTGTGAGATGTGAGATGCCTAACTATTTCAGTATTGATAATAGCCTTGAATTCCTTGCCAAAAAGAGGTAAAAGGCCAATAGGGCAATAATTAAAGGAATCAGAGTGCTCCCCAGATTTCTTAAAAACAAGAACTACAGAGGAGGACTTCCAACAAACAAGAAAGCAGGAAAAAGTGAGGCAGTAGAGTTTGGAGAGGACTAGAGCTAGCTCAGGTGCACATTTCTTTAGGATAGCTGGTGTTCCATCACTTCTGCTTGCCTTATCAAACTTAAAAATTATGTTAGAAATCAGAGATATGTTTATTATTTTTTTCTATTTATACCATCAGCAGCGTGTACAGGGCAGGTACAAGGATCCTGTCCCTCCCTACCCTCGAATCTATGATATGAGTATTCCACTCTACTACATCTTCATCATATAATGTTTTATTCCATCCTCTTAAATCGTCAATATTTTTCAGCAATTTTTAACATCTAGGATACAAATCATATATCATCCAACAATTAACTAAAACACAAAAAGTAAAATTGCACACCCACAAAATTGGATCAAAACGACTAAAAACATTTTGGAAAAACCCAGACCAAGGCAAGTCAGTGTGAAAGTTAAGATTTTAGACTCTGATTGGATAGGAAATAGCAAATCAATCTATGACCCTGGTCAATTTTTTTCACACCAAGAAAATGGGTATGCTGTTCAGAGCTGATCACATGACTAAAATTCACTATTTAACCACATTCTTGACCGGTCAAATCAGTCCAACATGGGAGTAAATCTGAAGGACCTCAACACAATGTAAGGAATAAATTTCAAGAAGTTGACCTGGATGTGAGGGTGCATCACACATTCATTTTTCCTCTTCTACCAATTTTTCTTTCTTTGTCTTAACACACAGTCAAAGAAAACAACAACAACAACAAGATACTTCAACTGACTTCAATAAGTAAAATCTCCTTTATTGCTTGACCTTCCTTTTCACTTTTTCTCCGGCCATAAAAAGGAAAAGAATACAGACTTATAATTAGCAACCTTTTTACATACACACATTCTGCTTCTATCAATTATGAAGTCTGAATTTCTGTGGAACATTTAAATACTTACATTTCTTTGAACAATTAACTACATGCATTTTCTCTATGAACAATTCTGTTCTTCCATTAATAAAAAGTTTTACTTTAATGTACAAATGAATTATTTTATCCTTCTACATTTCGACATCCAACCTTCAACCTTCTGATATTTTAAATTGTGGGGACTTCAGTTGTGTTTGGCACAAGGACAATTTGATAAGCATAGCTGAGGCCACTACAAATATCAACTTCAAATTTTTCTTGCTAAAAAGATAAATAATTTTAACACATTCATCAACATCTAAACTTATTTATAAATGGAACTTTGTCTCTGTGTGTATGTGTGTGTGTGTGTGTGTGTCCGTTACCTATAGACTCCGAAACGGCTGAACCAATTTTCTTGAAAATTTACACAGTTGTACTATAAGCGTCTGCGAGTGTTCTTAGCTAAGTTTTGTGTTGAGGTACCCCTGATAAATATCGAAAATTGATAATCGAAAAAATCAGGTTATAGAAGGAGTGGTCCGATTTTAATCAAATTTGATACACTCATAGACAAAGACATAAGAAATAATATTCAAAAGTTTCAAGGTTGCAGTTCTTACAATAGTGCAGAAAATTGATAATATATATCTATAAAAGGCAAGATGTTTGTGTGTGTGTCTGTTTATCTGCCTGTATGTCTGTATTTTTTTCAGCCCTTTTTAGTTTTTGCTTCGGGTTTGGCTCTAAGTAGGTATAATTGTAGTTCTTGATACCATTTACTCAGAGGACTTATTTAGCCTTCAAAATTCAGTTTACGATGAAAAAAACTTATTTGATATCGATACCAGGAAATCAAAATTTGACTTACATCCATTCATTTTTCTTTCAGTCTACGGTTTCGCTTTAACTGTAAACAACTATTGCTTTTTAGTCTTTCGTGCCAATGTCCAAAGAGTCTGAGCTCCAGGACCATGGATTAGCTTTAAAGCTTTCATTACACCTGAGCAATGCCAGGCTATACTGCTAGTTATGGATAAAAAATAGTCAATTTTATAGCATTTTTTTGAGACATCAGCAAAACAAACTCATAGATTTGGATAAAAAAAAAAGGACCTCAGAATTACCTCAAAATCTACAAAAATTTCGTCCTTTAATAATGGTCAGTTGTACATTGTATAATTTTTAATTTGTAATGTATATATATATAAATGTCGGTAGAAAAAGCAAACCTTGATAAAATAGCGAGGATCACAAAGCACTGCCTAGGTTCCCAAATCAGGCTTTGCCTCCCCTGGTCGAGAGTAGTACACACAGGCTCTGTGTTGAAGACTATCAGTGCTTTATATTTAGCGTTTTTCGAGACTTAGCAGGGGATATCGGCTCGGAACGAGGGTTTTGGGAGTTGAGTTCGAATTCCATGCATTCACTTACGCACAAATACCCTTGGGAATGGTCCTCTTCCTTCTATGGGTTAGGACAGATTGGGTCCTATAGCTTTGGCTGGCAACCAGTCTATTGCAGAAAGCAATGGCAACCTACTGTGGAATAAACTTCTATCACGTATGGCACTTTTATCTGACTGAGCATGAGCAAACAAAAATAAATTCACGGATTCAGACAAAAAATAAACAAAGAACCCAGAATGAAGTCAAATTTATGAAAAGTTTTCATCCTTTTTTAGTGACTAAAAAGGATGAAAAACTAGTTTTTAGTCAGTTGTGCTTATTTTAAGTTATAACGTATATAAATGTATTAAATAGAAAAAAGCAATGTGGGGGTCATAAAAAATCTGGCTTCCGGCGTTTTTCTTATTTTTTCCGCTTTTGATTGTTTGTCAACTAAGTCTCTCTAGAACTTATTGCTATTTTTAAGTTCTAGATAAGGGGATGGTTTATATTCCCTAGAATATGTTTTTTTTTTTTGTGAAACGAATTCGGCTATTGCGCACACACCCATTAAAAAATTTTGAATTTAATTTCAAAGGTGACAATATATGAGATGAGGTGACAAAAACGCGTAACAGACACTACTAGTGAAGAAAAAACGTAAGGAAAACTAAAAAAAAGTTTAATAATTAAAAATAAAATTGTAAATAAATTGGTATCTGTTTTTCGTTTTTTAAATTTAAAAAAATCTTATTGATTACTCTGTCAAACAAAAAAAATTGAAGTTAGCAAGATTTTATTTTTTATTTCAATTTAAAAAGTTATTGAAAACTGAGTAGTTTTAAAGTTTAAAGTAAAAATGAAAAAAAACAGTTGAGTAGAAGTCAACCAAACTTTTTCTCTAGAAAGTAGAAGTAATATTGAAGTGTGTCTAAAATCTATTTTTTATTTATTTGAAGGACTTAGCGATCATTCGAGAAAAGAAAAAATTCTAGTGACATGTGGAAGGAAAAGAAAAAGTGAGGTTTCTTTTTGCATCGCACCTTTTAAGGTAAGGGTTCGGCCCACCCGAATGATATTGAACGCAACGGTGAAAGGAAAGAAAAAGTTACCTCCCTTCGTGACGTACGAGAATTTTCAGATGTTATGATTTACTGAAAAAGAAATATCCAGAAACAGTAGAGATATTCGAGAACTTTTTCCCAATTTTTAAATTCGTTCGCATATAAAATAGATGAAAGAACTATTTCGATGTACCTTTTTAAAAATACATATTGGCTATTAACTGCGAATTGCTAGTGTCAACTTCCTGTTCTGAGAGACATACATGTGCACGTTCCATCAAAAACATGGTAAGAATTTTTTTAAGCACTGATAAAAAAATGTTTGGATTTTTATATAATATCTTTTGTATATATAATCATATTTATAATTTGCCTCATATTTTCTAATATAACTGACACTGTTCGCAGATTTGGTAAAAGTAAGAGAAATATTAAAGTAAGATGAACCGGCTGTTAGATAAACAACTTTAAAATGGCTAGTTTCAATTTTAAAAGCTAAAAATTTGTAAGAAGAAAAAGTTTAATCTATTTCTAAAAGGTTTATGTTTTGATTGAAATTATGTTTGTAAATTAAACATGTTAAATTTTTGGAGCAAGTAATTTATTTTGACAGTTTTGAGTTCAAATAGGCTTGGGAACTATTAGAACTTCAGAATTTAGTTTTAAATTCCTTATTGGTTCTCTAATCAATTTTTTAAATTTTTTGATTAATTACACATTAGATTATTATAAAACTTAAAATATAACCTTAAAAGCCAATTTTAAAACAAAACAGAAATTGTATCTGATGTCATTTGGTATCTTGACTTGACATTTAACAAGAAAAATGTTTTGGTTTTTTTTTTTCATCAGCATGTCATTACGTGTCAACACTGTCAGTGTCAAGAAATAATTATTTTTATTTTATTTTTTCTTAGTATTTTTATTTAATTTTACATAAATAAGACATTCGATTTTTTTTTTTTTTAAAAACCTAATTGCGTTTTACTTTAGTTTTGAATATATTTTTTTTGTTTTTCTGGAGGGGGACAGAGTAGCAAAAAACGTAAGACTTTAACTTAAGAAAAAGGTACATTTTTTTAAATCAATCCTTTTTTCTGAGTTTTTTAGCATGTTTATTTTTTATTGAAGTAAAATGTATGTAGATTGTAGCCTATGATATTTCGCGATCAAAACACCCAAGTTGTTAAAGTTTTAGAAAAATGCTTTTCCAGAAAGCTTAAATTTTAATTTAAAGTTAAAAATTAAAAAAAAAAAAAGAAAGATAAAAAACTGGTGCGTGTATTGAATTGTAGTTGGATAGTTTTTACCTTTTTATTCACAAATAATTACCAGTTACCACTGTTTTATTTTATAGAAAATATGTAGAGAGTTGAAAAGAAAAACAATTTTACATGTTTAAGCTGAGATAAAGAGTAGAATTGTCATTTAAAAAAAAAAAAACTTTTCGAGTGAAGCTAAATTTGTTTCGTCTACGTTCGTTTATCGGGCTTTTTTCCTTAATTTGTAATTGTCCAATTATTTAGAAAAAGTGAAATAAAAATAAATAAAAACGTTTATCTTTTGGCATAGGTTTTTAAAACTATTATTTGGGATGCAGTTACTTACTTAATTGATAACGCTAAAGAAGTAATTTAATATGACGGCGAAACTTTTTTTAAGTAGTGTAATATGATGATAGCTTAGCCATCTACCCATCCACCTTGTAATTAACTGCACCTCCAGGGCTCATATCATTTTTTTGTTCTATTTTTGTGATACTTTATTTTGTGTGTGTTTCTATCATTTTCCGTTTTTATTACCTGTACCTGTGCACGCTTTCCTTTCTTTTTTTTTTGTCATTTTTTTTAAACTCGAATGTGCAGCAAACAAAATTGCCATCACTAGAAAACTCATGACAGGATTTGTTTGCCGCATATTTGACTTTGAGTTAAAAAAAAAAAAAAATTAAATAGGTACGCTTACAGTCCTGAACTTATTTAATTTTTCCAGTAGCTAATCATAAATGCTTCAACAAAATCAACGATAGGCTTAAAAAAGATTCCTTGTTCTTTTTTTTTTTTATTTATTTGTTTTCATTCAAATAGCATACAGACAGACCATAATGAACTGCCTTTTCTTTTTTTTAATTCAGTAATTGCACGCGGTTAAAATATAACTTATTTTTAATGTTGGCTAAAAAAAAGAAAAAGTTTACTTCAAGCTAGCCAGAAGTTTGAGCAATGGTTACTTACTGTGTGTGTAAGTGTGTATTGATCTTTCTTTTTACTTTTTACTTTCATTTGTTTAATTGGCTAGGTCTAAAGATAAAAGAAATTTCAATAGAAAGCATGATCATAACAACAACAAAAAATAAAAAAAAATAAAATGAACGTGACTGACTTGCTGTGTTCAAGCCAGAGATGACAGTTTTTCACCTGAAATGATAAATTTAAGTTAAAATCTATATTTGATAGATTTTGAATGGTGGAAATTGAAAGTAAGAAATACTAACTAGAGTCTACAGCTACTTTCGAAACTTTGATCCTAAGCAAGTACAAATATTAGTGGACCCTCTTTTGTCACTTCATGGGCAGACATCACTACACACCAATACATGTATTTCCGACCATATTTTTTAATACTATTGCTCACCCTATAAAGGACCTAAGAGCAACTCAACAAAAGCCAAAAGAAATAGTCTGCACCACTATTTACCTCATAGCTGGGGGAGAAGAAATGAATTCATACCTTTCCCAAAGATATTTGTGTGAATGTAATAATTTCCACTGGAATTTGAACTTGGTGACATGGAAAGTAAACAGCCTATATTAAAAAACTTCAAAAATTGCACGTGGCATGTTGGGTCAAAAATTATTTGTTATTAGTTAAATGATTTGCAACGTTTCATTCGTAACAAGTGTGTAAAAGTTAAAGCATATGTGTTAAAAAAATGCAAACTTATTTGTTGCTGATTGGATAGAATTGCATTATGGAGTTTACCTATAAATATTTAAAGTGACCAGTTTAAGAAAATAATGTGTAAATTTTAAGGAAGAATTGAAAAAATTTATATACTCGGAGAAAGTTTTTGTTTACAGACCAACCACAGACTTCTATTATCACTGATTTGAAAAAAAGGCTTATAACACTTGGGTACCATCTTATTAAAAGTCAAAAATAGGAAAAATGATTTATATGCTGAAAGGGAAAAAGTTTGGAACACAAAAGGCATTGGAATCGGTTAAAGCAAAGTTTTACTGAAGAAAGACCCACAGGAACAGAAGAACCTATACAAGTTCTGTACAATATCATTCCAGCACTCCAAGAATTCATTGAACATATGAGTACTAAATAAAGGAAACGTACAGAAAAACTAGTGGTTGATCCAAAAAGAAAGAAATACAAAGTTCAGTATGTGCAAACTGGCCAGAAAGATGAGGTGGATGAATTTAAATAAAAAGGTTAAGAAAAAAAAACCTCAAAAAGGGAGGAATGTTGTGGAGTAAATAAGACACCCCTGGTAACAAGTGAATTTGGCAACACACCTTAAATAATGAACTTAAAGAGAGTTCAGGGACAGAGTTCTGATAGTGTTCATTAGCCTACTGTTGGAGTCAGTCGAGACATGATATAATCGTGAGTTATAACAATATACCAAAGTGTCAATTGTGGGAGCAATGTGAAGTAATGATAAAATTACAAAAATTAAAGAACTTTAAAACAAAGCCTAAGCTATAATATAGTAAGCACCAGATCAACTCTCTTTAAGAGTAAGCCTAGGCAGATGTAATTAAAAACAAATATAAAGTCTTAGGTCATTAATTCAAACTTGAACACCTTAAGGGAAGCCATGGCAAAAGGGGTCATCCAAGGGAAGAGACAAAAAAAAGTGGGTGATTGATGAAATCCTCAAACTGATAAAAAACAGGCAACAGATAATGCCAAGCAATGGGAATAGCACAGAACATAGGATGGTAAACAAAGATATTAAAAAGAAACACAAGCAAGCAGACAATGAATGACTAAACAAAAAGTGTGTAGAGATAGAAACACTATGGAAGAGTCATACAGCAAATATGCACAAGAAATAAAAGAAATAGCAGGACAGAAGACATGCTTTGACAATATGCATAAAATCTATAAATATATTTCTGTCTGTACAGATATAAGTGCTGATTTTTTCCTCTTATGATATTTGATTAGATTTGTGTCTTACATTCCATCTTAACTCTTTTAGCACTTCTGAAGCTACTTATCAACAAAGACAATGAAATTCAAATAAGGTATTTGTTTTCTATTGGTTCAATCATTAAAACTGCTCTCAGATGGATAATGACTTTTCTTAAAATATTTTTTAATCATTTTACCCCAAGTAAAAGCAATGAAGCCACTATGAGAAAAAGGAAACATTATTAAAGAGACAGAACAATAAAAAAACAGGAATTAAGTAAACAGAAGATAATGATTGACATTGCATTTACATTTTTGAAAAATCAAATTTGACTTGTAAGAAACTGGAAAAAAGTTTTGTAAGTGAGAAGTGTGGAAGAAAAAACTCATAGTGTAAAACTTATGGTTACATCTAGAAATTTCAACTATAAAATGATGGGACATAGCTGCCAATTTTTACTGCATTTAAATTCATAAAGTCTCCATGAAAGCTCATCAGTTACAGAAATGTTTGGTTTTAAATAATCTTTAAGTTTTATACAATTAATCAGAACCTTGAATTCTTACTTAACTAAAATTCTTTTACTGCAGGTATTGGATAACCAAAATATTTTGTTTAAGTTGGAATAAAAAAATAATTGTTTTAATTTCAAAATTATTTTACATGAGCAACATCTTTGTTTTAATCTACTGTCTTCTATGCCCCTGTTTTTTTTTTTTGTTTTTTTTGGGGATAACTTCATAATTCCATCAATTTTTTTTTTATCTTTTCAAGGCAAGAATAGTTCTTGGTGCCCTTTTTTTTTTTTTTTTTTTTTTTTTTTTTTTTTTTAAAAGAGAATTTTGTAAAAATTTCAGTAAGTAGTAATCTAATAGTTTACTGTCTGGTAAATAAGGGAAACATTTCCAGACAACCTGAGGGAATATTTTACCTTTTCTACATTTGCATGCTTTTCATCATTGTCTTCAATTAGCTTATTTAGGAGCAGTATTTGTTAAGGCAGTCAGTTAAGTTCCCTATATGATACACACTTGGCTGATCATGTTTCTTTTGATCCATGACTGACTAGAAAGAAGATTTTTACTGCAGTTGGTTGCCATTTCAATTTTATGGTAGACTGGTTGCCAACCATGGCTAAAAAAAACAATCTGTCCTGCTATTCAACCCTTAGCTGGAGGGGAAAGAGGTGGATTAATACCTTTCCCAAGGGTATTTGCACATTAGCGAATGCAACAAATTAAAGTGGAATTCAAACTTGTTTGGGATGTGCATTGTGGTGTAATGAGAAATCAGAGAACTGAGTTCAAATTCCAGTTGAATCTGTTTCATTCATTTACACACAAATACTCTTGAGAAAGGTATTAATCCATCTCTTCTCCCTCCAGCTATGGGTTGAATAGCAAAACAGATTGGGTTCTATAGCCTTGCTTGGCAACTGGTCTACCGCAGAAAGTAATGGCAACCTACTGCAGGAAAATTTTCTCCCTAGTTAGTCATCACCCAAGCGTGTATCATGTATAGCAATTAACTGACTGATTCACTGATTTTTTTTTTTTTCTTTTCAATCATTTATTTGGTTCTCCATAAGAATCTCATGATCATAACAGGAGCACTCTGTTCCCATCAACCATATGTATATATATATATCTATATATATATATATCTATATATATATATACACACACATACACCTCTACTAAATCTCTGAAAAAAGTAGTATAGTATGAATAAAAAAAGCCCCCAAATTTAATAAAAACAAACTTTTTCAATCAAAATTTCATATTATTAAGAGGAATGATCAAAGTATTTTTTAATTTAAAAAATTTTTGAATTCCTTCTAACAAATCATTATGAGAGTTTACAGTGGAAAATATAATATTACATAACTCAGTTTTTTTTTTCTGGTGACAAACACATTAATTTGGAAATGCTTGCAAAATCAAATAAATGTCAGGTTTTAAAGAAACTTTCAGGTTTTATTCACAAATGAATGAAATTATTTTTAAAAAAATCTTGGTAAAATTTTTTTTTGTTTTTTACATCTGTTCCCCCACCTCTCCAAGTAAATTCATGAAATTTTAAGACATTAAGTTTTGTTGCGAAAATTGGTTACATACAGAACTTGTTGGGAAATGTAAATCATCTGTTATTTTTCTTTTTTGTTTTTTTTTAATTTTACTTTTGTTTCCGAAAATCTGCTCCCAATAATGCAATATAACTATGACATTTAATTTGATAAGCTTTTAATTGCTTCAATAAATAATATAAATTAAGGACATTATAGTCTGAAGAAAAATTTTTTTCTATTTATAATGAAATTTTAAAAGAATTTTTTTTAAATTATAATAATTTATAAAGTTTTGAAAATTGAAAAGTTTAATACAAATCATCATGCTTTTCTATTTTTAAATTAATTTTTAATTTTCTTTTTCTTTTTTAATAATAATTTCTATGTGTAAATTAAAAGGTTATGTGTTTCAGGATTTCTTTCTAAATACAAGAAAAAAACCTTGTGCAAATCTGTCACTTGTGATTTCCATACACTTATCTCATGTCTGTCAAATCTGTCAACACATATGGTAGTAAGGTCAGAAAGTTGAACTTAGTGTTTAAGAAATAGTTTTATTCTAAATTTCATGCTATGAATAAGTAGTAATTGTGTAAATCAGATTAATTTAACATTAAATTTGCTAGTTTTCCAACAAATAATGTTCCCAAATGTATATTTTATTTTTGCAAGATTTTTAAAACCAAGAATTAACTTTTGTTTACAAATGTGTCAATCGCTTAAAATGTCTGACAAATTGAAAGATTAAAAAAAGAAATTGAAGAATTTGATTCCAATCTATATAATTTCTGTTTGAAATACACCAAAGTATTTTGCTTACTGAAAATAATAAATTTAATCATTTAACTTTGAATTAAAACTAAAATAGATTTCAAGAATATTTTTTTATTTTTAAAAATTCAATTTAAAATTTAGATATAAAAAACGAGGTACCTATATGTATATCACCTTCTTTGTAGACTGGTCTTTGCTATGATTTGTGCTGATTGTGTCATTATCTCTTGATTATCATGTTATAAAGATCCTCTTTTCATCAATCTTCGCAATTTGTTTAAAAACAAAACATTGTTATTATATTTCAATATCAAATTACATATGAAAATGTTTTTTTTTTTTTTTTTAATTAATTTATGAAGAAGTTACACATCAAAATGACTAACATATATAAGTTGATACAAGTGAGTCTGAAAGCATTGATTTTGATATTTTGAGTAGATTGGCTACCTTCTCTATTGATTATTCTCCCTGTCTTTATTTCATATCAAGCTCATCTAGTCTATTTGTGGAGTATCATTCAGTGAAACTGCAAACCAATTTTTACATGTTCAGTTATTCTCAGTACCTTTCTTCATAAACTGCAAAAGGCTTTTTCTTGCATTTGAATTGTTTTCTTAAAAACCTGGTTTGCAGAAAAAGGTTGCTTATTTTCTTCTATCTTTTATTATTAGACTCAATAAACAAAAAATCAGCTAATTTTGAAAAAAAACCATGCTGTTATGACAACTGCTAGAATATAAACAACTGATTTTGTTCATTTAACTAAAATTAAACATTTAATAACAGAAACAGAATAAGTTTTGGACAAGCCAATATCTTCTGATGTGTCATTTATTTTCCCTTTTAATGCTAAAATTAGTACTGAAATTTACTAGTAAGATATTTCCTTTTTTGTTATTTACCTATTTACTCTTATTTATAATTTCCTTTTTAAAGTAGAACTGAGGAAAATATTTGGCAGTGTGAATTTTCCTAGAAACTTTTTAGTGTCCATGTAAATTATTTTTTTGGATAAACATTTATGACAATTTTTTTCCTTTTGAAATAAAAGCAAAAAAATTAAATCCTTTTTATAAATGAACAATTTTTGGCATTTTTAAAAGGATCTAATATGAAATTTATTGTTGCTAACATGAGGTATAGCACTTTCTGTTATGAATGCCTTTGTAAACTAGACAATTTAGCATGGTAGATCTGCAACTGCACAAAACAAAATGTTAATTTTTTAAAAAATATTTTTTATGGCTGCATCTCAATATTTAATATGGTACATTTTTTTTTTTTTTAATCAATGAAAGTGGATTAGGACTAATGATTTGTCTTTCTTTTTCTGTACCTTGGTCTTTGACAGGAAAATATATAAAAAAATCGATTTGATTATGTTATAGTGTTTATTAGTCAAACTATTTTAAGTCTTTGCCTTCCCTTCCTAAAATATTTTTTTCTTAGGTAATCAGTTTAAATCTCATAATTCTGACTGAAAGCTTTTACTAGGAATTATATAAATCTTTTTAAATCCCTTAATAACTATGCAGAATATAGAGGGACTTTTTGTCTCCTACTGTAGTTAAGTTTGTTGAGATCTGCTAGTAACTACTAATTGCTATCATATTTTTCTTCCTCTCATCTGTTTCAGTTGAACAGTGTTTTAATTTAAATGGAATAATGATAAAAAAAAAAATAGGAAACCCAAAACATGTAACATGATGACGATTAAACATTTTATTGGTCTATATATGTAGCTTAAATAGTAGACAGTGTCAGATACATGACAATTTAACTGTCACAAATACAGAACTTATGTTGTTGATGATATAGAATTTTGTTTTTTTTTTGTGTCTAGTTGAAAATGAGCTCTAATCTTTTGTTTAAGAGTTTCTGTTCTCTTTTCTAGAAATGTGATTCTTATTTTCTCCTTTAAATATTTTAAGGTTCTTTAAGCTAGTGTCTTTTTTTTTTTTTTTGTCCTTCCATATATGTTCTGAGAGGATTGTTCTGCTTTATATATACTTATATATATATATATATATATATATATATATATTTTTTTTTTTTTGTCTGGATTTCCTTT
The DNA here is from genome assembly GCA_037127315.1 of Ascarosepion bandense. Classification (NCBI taxonomy): domain Eukaryota; kingdom Metazoa; phylum Mollusca; class Cephalopoda; order Sepiida; family Sepiidae; genus Ascarosepion; species Ascarosepion bandense. Next base: position 7,565,581 of record JBBBDQ010000499.1, read on the forward strand.
GTATTTTACTATAGCTTGGTATATTATTTAGTCAGGATTCATACTTTGTTCTGCAATTACTGGTGGGGATCTCTAATGCACTGGTACTTTATTCATTTTTCTGCTATTTCTGTTAAGGATGTTTTTGTTGCAATTTTAGCTAAATTCTAAAGCATTTGTGTTTAATATTTTGTAAAGTTTACTTGATTTTTGTGAATTGTTTTTATTTATTTATATGGTGTGTTGAACCATAAGATGTTTACATTTTTGTTGGAATTTTTTTTCTGTTAGCTGTAAATGTGAATTTTACTGTTAAAAAAAAATCCCAAAAATGCATATGAAATCTATTCTAGTAGGAATTATTTTCTTTTTCTTTTCTTTTTTTAAAGCCTATTAATCAGCATATGATATAGATAATTTGTTTAATTATGCTGGTTGACTGAGTGTGTAGGTAAAGTGGATTGGGGTATCATTGAGATATACCTTTGTAGATGTTTAATATTTCAACTAAGTTTATTTTTTGGTTTGTTTTAACATTGATTTTAAATCTTATTCCTTTGAGAAATAATTTCATTTTTGATTTTGATCTTTTTTTTTTCTCTATTATTGTCATTTCTTAGTATTATGAGCCAATGCTGTCTTTTTTTTTTTTTTTATTAATAATCCTAGCTAGTGTATGTAGAATATATATTCTGACCAGTTTGCATGTTTTTGTTCTGTTATAACTTCCCATGGTTACATCACTTTTCCTTTATTTTTTTTCTTATATTTTGTTTACTAAAAGATATTTTATTTCATTGCTTATCAAATTTTGGGAATTGTTTTTTCCAGAGCACATTGTCTTTGCTGTAATTCAGATTTGAACTGGTTAAATTTCTGTTGGTTTTGCTATTCTTTTTGGAAGCATCATCTGAACTGTGTTCTTATCAACAATTCAAAATTTATACTTAGCATTCAATTTAAATTTTACCAGTATATTTTTCTACATAGATTCATACAAGCCACCATGTTTATTTTTTCTATTCAGTACTGTTGATTGAATAAAAAAATAAAAACAGTGTTTGCCTTTAGTCTGGAGTTTTTTTTTTGTTTTTTTTTTTTTAATTCAACCACATCTCTGCATTTACCCAATAAAAATCTGACTTTTTCTTTTTTGTTTTAGGCTGTCAGTGAAGCAATTGAACTAAAAGAAAAAGGAAACGAATATTACAAGAATGGCCAATATGATGAGGCTGTTGGCGCATACACACAGGCATTGAATGTCAAGGATATCCCACAAGAGGAGAAGGTGGCCTGCCTCAAGAATCGAGCTGCCTGTCGTCTCAAGCAGAAAGGAATATCTTTTTGCTGTAGCTGATGCTTCTGAAGGTTTGTAGTTTATTTTTTACATAACATCCTACATTTTACAAGTACCTTATTTGTCCACTGTAGATCTAGGATTGAAATGAATCTTAACTTAAAAAGGAAAAATACAACTGAGTTTTACAAATTCTGCTTATATCATCTGATACTTCAGGTAGGTTTTATAATCAAATGTGTTAAGTTTTATTAATTGATTTATTTAAACATATCCAATTCCTTTTTCTTTAATCTTTTAATTGATTTATTTTTTCCATCCCACCAGATTTATTCAAACTCATTCTTTTCATTCCCAAGACTTACCAGCCACATCCCATTGAAACACCAGTTCTCCTATGATCATCAAAATTAAGCAATGTTGAACACTATCAATACCTGAATGAGTGACCACTTAGGAATACCAGGTGCTGTAAGCTTGGAGGTGTAGGTGGTGTAATGGATAATGGCTCAGAGTTGTTAATTGGAGAGCAAGGTTCCAATTCCCATTGGATTTATGTTCACTTATGTACAAATGCCCTTGGGAAAGGTATGAATTCACTTCTCCATTCAACTATGGATTAATTAGTAAGACTTGTTATCACTAAGCCATTATTACCTTCTAAAAAGAAATTCTTACAATGTAAAAACATTTTCTGACTTTAAATAACCTACAAAGGGTTGATAAGCTGTAGAAAACAAATCAATCTTTATCATCCCACTTGATTTATTCAAACGGATTGTTTCCGTCTCGCTTATTCAAACGGATTGTTTCCGTCTCGCTTATTCAAACGGATTGTTTCCGTCTCGCTTATTCAAACGGATTGTTTCCGTCTCGCTTATTCAAACGGATTGTTTCCGTCTCGCTTATTCAAACGGATTGTTTCCGTCTCGCTTATTCAAACGGATTGTTTCCGTCTCGCTTATTCAAACGGATTGTTTCCGTCTCGCTTATTCAAACGGATTGTTTCCGTCTCGCTTATTCAAACGGATTGTTTCCGTCTCGCTTATTCAAACGGATTGTTTCCGTCTCGCTTATTCAAACGGATTGTTTCCGTCTCGCTTATTCAAACGGATTGTTTCCGTCTCGCTTATTCAAACGGATTGTTTCCGTCTCGCTTATTCAAGCACATTCTCATTTAGATGTTTTCATTTGAAATTTAACATTTTCTTGGTAATTATGCTTACACAATGATTTAACATTTTAATTTAAATAAGGCTTTCTTTTTTCACCTAGGTTGTTAGTAAAGTAACTAAACTGCTATGTCTGATAATATATAATCACTTCCCACACCCTCAAAAATATTAATGGCTCAAAAATATCTTCTGAATATTATATATGAAGTTCAGCTATCTGGACAGCTCATGCTAATCCAGATGCTGTATATTAGTAGTACTTGTACATAGCTTAACTCTCTAATACTGAAATATATCATTGTGAGTGGGGAGGTCATATTGTCCTCAGTATAAGAAGATTAAATGAATTATTAGACTGGCCAGTTTATCACCGACTTTTTCCCAACTTTTATGGATTGCTCTTCTAACTCTACCCAGTTGGCAAAATTGGTGTCTTTTGATTTAAATTCCAGTCAAATGACATTATATCTATTTGACTCATATTTGGCTTGCCACTGTTCTACTCCTTCTACTTTCCAAATAATATAATTATGGTATTTTCTTGGTTTCTTGGAAAAAAAAAATTATTGTTATTTTCTTAATATCTTTAATTTCTTTCTTCTTTTAGCCTTGACTTTGTCCCCTCAGGATGCCAAGGCTTTATTTCGACGTTGCCAAGGTTATGAAGGTATAAATGAAATTGAAAAAGCTTACAATGATGCCAACATTCTCCTCAAGATGGATCCAAAGAACACTGCTGTTCAGAAAATGATGCAAAGAATTTCACCACTCATGCAACAGACTGTAAGTTATTACAGTTTCTATATTAGCCAAACACTTATGGGTGACAATGGGTTCAGCTCTACTATAACACTTTGAGAAAAGCAGAGTTTACATACAAGGAAAGAAAAATACACAAAGGTAATGGCTAAAAAGTGCATTAGTTGATGTGGTATTGGTAAAGTTACTATTTTTTATTTATTAAAAAAAAACAAAAGATTGTTTTACTTTTTTTTTTTAAACACTGAATTATTGGGTTTGCAAAAAAAAAAAAGTTTAAAATTTTTGCATTACCTTAGGGAGGATGGAAACTTATGTCAGCAAATATATAAAAATCTCTCTCTCTCTCTCTCTCTCTCTCTATATATATATATATATATATACACACATATATATTTTTTATTTATTTATTTTTATTTTTTTTTAATCATATCATCCTGAGCAAGGCGGTAACGCCACTGATGTGCAGGGGTCTACATAAGAGTGAAAAGATTGGAAAAGAGAAAGCCGGAAACCACATCCTAAACAGGGAACAAGGGATGAGCCTCTTCACCTGTTCAATAGACGTGGGTGGAGTGTGAACCGGGCAATACTTTCAACAATAGACTATAAAGATAAAACTAGTTTATTATTGGGTTTTATTATGTTTTTTTCTTTCACTTGTATTTGTTGTGTGTGGATGTGTGTGTCAATAAGTCCATAGCTTAAAATGTTGAATTTTAACCTGAAATTTTCACTGATTAAATTCTTAGGCAAATGTGATGTGCCGGTAGTTAACTTAATTTGAATTCAAGTAGAGATTGTTACATTCACTTTTGCTCAAATACTCTTAAGGAAAGTATGAATCTATCTTTTCTCCTCCCAACTATGGGTTAAACAGTAGGGAAGCCAAGGCTCTAGCCATGGTTGGCATCTAGTATAGGAGAAGGGCAACTTTGAATTCAAAATCGTATGTTGCACTAATAGGTCATATGCTCATAACATTTTCTGTGGGTGTTGAAATGCAACTGGGGTTAAGCAGGCAGGCAAGCATGCCCAGAAATGAAGAGTCATGCTGAAGATGAGAAATCACTGATTTGCAGTGTCTTCAAGTAGAAACAGTTTTTATGAATCTGTGTGATTAATATTCACCTATAAATTAACTGCATTGGCAAGAAAGACGATTGTTGAAAAATAAACATCTGTTGTATAAAATGTTTTATTTTCATAATTAAGCTATGTACTTATTGATTTACCTACATATAGTTACTTTACAATTGAGTTACAAGCAAAACTCACTTTTCTACAGTGAATTTTCATAATGCATTTTGATTTATGTTTTTTATTTTTTCAATATTGTGTTTGTGTCTTCAGTGCATGTTTAATTCCAGGATGTTGCATTATTCTTTAATGATAATCTATTTTCAGATCCAAAATCGAACCAGCACAGATGGTAAAGTTAAACAGATGTTCACCTTGGCTTTTGAAGACAATCCAGACATTACAAGAGACAAGAAATTAACAGTAATTTTTCTATTTAACTTATTTTTTCTCAAAATTCACCAGTAAGAATTAAAATGCATTATTGATTGTTCAGACAATCTTGCTTATTTTTGCACATTGAAATTCCACAATGTTTCAGTTGGCTTATTTTTAAATATTTTCACATTTTATTCTTATAAAAAGGCTATTATATAAATTTTTCTTTTGTATACAGGCCACCAATAACATTATGGTACTGGCTCGAGAAGAGGCAGGTGCTGAGAAGATTGTCCGTGAAAATGGAATTTTCTTTTTAAACAAAATGAGTCAAATAAAAGATGATGTTGAGCTGCAGCAATCGGCCATTCGTGCATTGAGTAATTTAGCTGAGAACAGTCGCAAAAGAGTAAGGAACTATCTGAAAGATTTTTCCTTGTTAATTTATATTTGTTAAATTAAAAAAAATAGTAACTGCTCAGTTTCATATCCTAAATGTAAACAAAGCAATTTCTAAAAAGTAATGAATTTTTATTTATTAATCCAACATATTTTTATGACTTTAATTCACTAAAAATAACAATATGAACTTTTGGAAATCTAGAATGTGCTTAAAGGCAGTGTACAACTGTAATATATTACCTTGAATGGCAGAGGTAATTGACAGATACATCCGGCTGTAGGTAAGGTCAACAAAGGACAAGGGTGGTTGACAGATATATCCAGCTGTGGATGATGTCAGCAGGGTACAAAAGAAAAAAAAAAGTGACATCCGGCTTGAAAGACAATGGCCAGAGGGGATATGTTTGACAGTTACAGCTGCTATTACTTTCAGAGGTAGAATGGTTACCAACTAAGTTATAAACCTCAATCTGTCCTATTTAACCCATAGCTGGATGGAGTAGAGATGGATTAATACCTTTCCCAACAATATATATGCGTAAGTGAATGCAACGAATTCAACTAGAATTTGAACCCAGCTCTCTGATTTCTCATTCCGAATTAATATCCATTGCATCACAATGAATTCAAGGAGCCTGCATTCTTTGATAGTAAAGTTGCTCTTGTCAGCAATCACATAATAATGTGGTATCATATCATGCTTGGATAGGTGTCCATGTAGGTACTTCCAGTGGGCAACCTCAAAGCCACATTATGACTTACTTAGATATCTTCTGCCACAGATGGGCAGTGGTAATTATTTTGGCCTCTTCTGCAAATGTAATATATTACATTGAATGGCAGAGGTAATTAACAGGTATATCCGTTGCATTCACTTACGCATATATATTGTTGGGAAAGGTATTAATCCATCTCTACTCCATCCAGCTATGGGTTAAATAGTAGGACAGATTGAGGTTTATAACTTAGTTGGTAACCATTCTACCTCTGAAAGTAATAGCAGCTGTAACTGTCAAACATATCCCCTCTGGCCATTGTCTTTCAAGCCGGATGTCACTTTTTTTGGGTGAGGTCAACAAAGGACAAGGGTGGTTGACATATATCTGGCTGTGGATGATGTCAATAAAGTGCAACAACAAAAAAACCCACAAATGACAACTGACTTGAAAGGCAATGACTGGCAAGGATGTGGTTAACAGATATATTCGGCCATAGATAAACCAATCAAGTATAAGGGTGTTTGACAGATATATCCAACTGTAGATGACATCAACAAAGTGACAAGCCCAAAAAAGGAAAAATGTGTGGAGTTTTAAGACTATATAAAGTCTAGAATTTTTGACTGAAGAGACAGAGACTGGCTAACGACTTGCAACAGCCTCTTTGTGTACGTTCTCTCTCTCTCTCTCCAGCTTCCCTCTTCCTCCCCAGAATCTTCACCAACAAAGAATAAAAATATACAATCATATATATATATATCTGTAGACAGATCTGTTTCGCTGTATCACAGCTCATCAGTACGGTTAGACTCTGATTGCTTCTAACCTAGGATTGAAACCCGACCAAAGTGACGTCAGTTGGCGATTCTACCTCTGGGGTATGGGCACACGGTAGAAGGCAAACTTTTTAACATGTATATTATCACTATACATGCCCAATAGCCAAAGTTCTCTAATTCATTAGTGAATGAGCCATGCGTACATGCCAGGGTAGCTACTGTTTTTCAAAGTCTACCATTCTTCCAGAGTGCTCAATCAGGGTGTGAGAGTGTAAATAGTCATCCGCAGACAGATCTGTTTCCCGCAACACCTCTGAGTGAAGCACCATGCCTCTTACAAAAGATTTATTGCATTCTTCTTTGGAAGAAAAGAAAATGTAAACTGAAAAGACTGTGTGTGTGTGTGTGTGTGTGTGTGTGTGTGTGTGTTCCTCGTGGTTTGTCCAGATTTAGTGGCAGCATATAACACAATTTTGGTTAAATAATGACACTTCATGGCCAAGTTGGTTAAAATATGTTGGATCTTCTTCACAGGAGAGCACATTTTGTTTTAATAAGATTTATTGAATATTCAGACCAATAGACAAAATACTGTTTAAAAAAAAATAAACAGTATCTACTCAACTGTGCCTATTCACAAAAAATAACATTTGAAGCAATAAAAATATTTTACTGAACAAAAACAACTTCTCTTAATTCTTTAGTAATCAGGTTTTTTTTTTTGGTTTTTTTTTTGTCAAATTTGTACATTTTAGTTTTTCAATATTTTTTGTAAATTTCATACATTTTTAAGAGTTACTGTATTTACCTGTCATTTTTAAAGTTTTAATATTATTTTGATTTGTAATCCTAATTTTAATCATTTACAATCATATTCCATTTTGGCATCATCAGGAGGCTAGTATGTTGAACATGAAGACTTATGTGTCAGTTTAGTGCAGGAAACCTCTGCCATTGGAGTGTGACATGCAGGATGATATTTGGAGGAGATAGTTTTTTAAATTTTGGGAAATATGTTATGTGTAAAATGATTTCATACTTTTATTTATTTTATAAATAAAAGTATTTATCTATTTTCTTTCTTTCTTTGTAGACTGAATCCATTTTGAGAGATGTCGGTATCCATCAGATTTGTGATATGATTGGCTCACCTGAAGAAAAAATCTGTGTGGCAACTTCTAGTCTTCTGTGTAACATCATCAATTCTATGACAGATGTAGAAACATACAAAGCAAAAATGAAGGAGCAAGCAGAATTGAAAAAGAAAAGAGAACGTGTCAAACCCATCCACTTTGAAATTGGTACGACAGCTGCAATTTTTACTTCAAGACACTTTTTAATTTGTTTTCAAGATCATTTACTAATGATCTTTACTAAGTTATAAGAAAATAGAAACTTATAATTTATCACAGTTTATAGGAATGCAAATCTGTTCAGTATATGTTTATAATTTATCCAGTATTGATGAGTTAGCATTAATAAATTCTTTTTATTGTTGTTAGACTATATGAAAGTGTGTTTTTAAAATCTATTATTGCATTATGATGCAGATTTTTTTTTTTTAAATATAAAGCTCTGATTTAGTAAAACAAAAATTTAAATATTCATATGTGAATATTATTTCATTGTCATCTGGAATTTGGGATCAGAAACTGTACAATAATTTTGTGGTGGTGTTGGCAATCACTTAATTCTGGCACCAGGTAAATTGTCTTCCACCAACAAAAATATTGTGTTAATCGGGTGAAAATAAAATGGTTGAAATTAAATTCAAATAATACGTGAACAAAAAACATCACAGAAGTTGTGGTTTCAATAACAGTTGAATAATTAATTTTAACAAAGGATAGACTGTGTTCATGAGTACTGTCCACATATTATTTCAATATAAAATTCTTTATAAAAAAAAATACTTGGATGTTTTATGCTCCTGGTGGGGGGTGAATGGAGTGTCAAAATGATAGTTTTTCCTTTGACTCTGCTATCATTTTAACTACCTTTTATTCTCAGCAATGTTTATTGTTTTAAGAACTGTTGATTAGAACTATAATAAAACCTCAACATATGAAAGTAGATTTATACATTTTTTTTTTTCTTGAGAATTAACAAAAATAATAAACACTATTTTATTGTTTATTGGAATGGGTGGCAAAACATCAACTAATTGTTAATTGATTTAAACTTTATAAAATGGTAAATAATAAAGATTTCCTTGGAGTTGTTTCACATATTTTAATAATTATAAATTTATGAATAAAAAAATTGTTTTCATATTTATTTTTTATAAATGATAAATATTGTATGACTGTTTACAATTTTGTAAATATAAAATTATTCTTGTAAATAAAGTGTTTAATATTTTTGTTGTAAATTCTTAAGAACAAAAGAAAATGGTTATTCCCTTGAATAACCATCCTTTTGACATGCATGAAGGTTACATATTGCCATCTGACTTAGGGTTTCAAATTTAAGATATTAATCAAGAACTGTTTTCCCCATTTACAAAAACTTCATTTACTATTGATGTGTTAATTGCTTTTTACATACACATTTTTACAAACATTTTTTAACAGATGAAAACAGTAAAAATTTCATTGACCAGCTTTTCAGCATTCTAACAAAAATGTTACCAAGTTGGAAAGTGTCAGCTCCAGGCCGTGACAACATCATGGAAATTTTTATAAAGTATCTTACACGAAGTAATGGTATTGGGTGGTCAAAACGCTTCATGGAAATAGAAGGTAAGCCTTCTTTTAGTTATCTCCACCATTACAGCAAAGTGAATACTGGCTTCACAGTAGAATAATTTGTCTAAAGATTTAAAAAAAAAATGAAATTTAAAAGTTAATGTATAATTGTTTTTTAAAATTTTGGTCAAACATGTCTAGAAGCTTATGCAGTGTATGGCATTGAATAAATGTAATATTTTTATGTTGTCTGAATTTTTTTTTTTTTTTTTTTTTTTTTTGACTAAACCAGTAAACAAAAAACTGCCTACTCCCTCAGCTCTTCTTTCACTAATATTCGTGATATGTTCCATCTTCTGCAGTGTCAAATCTTTCCTCTTGGAACGGTTGCCAGATATCTTTGCCCTCTGTGAAACTAACTTAAATTCTTTTAATATTTCCAATGAATTCTTGGTTTCAGGCTATCTTCTCTTTTCTGAAAAATTTCCAGCATTCAGATGCATGGCCTTGGTGTTTATATCTGGGGTAATCTTCTGATGATCAAAGAATTGTCTCTTGAAGCTCCCTGACTACTCCTACATGGACTTCTGTCTTTAACTATATCTTTTTCCTTTATCACTCTCCATCTTTCTAGGTCTGCAGTATATTAGACATAATAGCTGAAAGTATAAAAAAGACACTTTCTCTATTCATCTGTGAATATATTTGTCTTTGATGACTTCAGTACTCACCATAACACATGGCCGAAACATTCTAAAAGTACTGATATTACTGGTATTCAAGCATAAAATTTTTACATTGTCTAATCCCTTATTCTAAGTAGTTGAGTTACCAAGGGAAATTAATTGAAACTGAGATATCTAAAGACATGGCAGATGGAACTAGAACAATCTACCCCCTCCCCTGTGGACTAAATAAAGGGTTTGGTTCAAAATTCCAACTAATATCACCTGATGAAGGTCGAAGCATACAATGGCAGAAACATCGTGAATATGGCAATAAAGATAAGGACAACAATGTAAATAGTTACAATATCAGAAATATTGACAGATGTTGAAGATTTTGTATGTTAGCCAAATGTTTTGAACCTTATAAGAAAAGTTTCTGTTATACTGCTTTCTGCAGACTCTTGACAATATTCTCATTTTGTGAGACTCTGAAACAAAACAAAAAGTATAACCCATTTTTTTTTTTTTTTTTTTTTTTTTTTTTTTTTTTTAATTGGCATAAAACTTGATGTAAAATCTTACAGGAACATTTTCTTAATGATGGGACCCATTTTTAAAAAACCGTTTTTTTTTAAAGGTGAGTGAATAAAGTTTGATTTTTTTTTTTTTTTTTTTTTTTTTTCTTCTTTTAAATTAATAGAATTATGATGAATTTTCTGTGAATATTTTGCTGTAGTTACTTTTATGTTCAGGTTTGAATCACTTTTACTACTTCCAGGTGTGAATTACCTTCTGAATATTGCTGGTAATCATCGCCAATTGGAATCCGTGTTCAAAGTGACTGAGAATTCTCGTATGCATGCAGCACTGCTCATGTCCAAGATTTATGATGATATGCTTGGTGATAAAGAAAGGGAGATTTTTAAAGAACACTGCCATGATTACTTTAAGTAAGTAATTCTATAAAACAAGGACAACTTTTTTTGTTATATGCTTGCTTTTATCTCATCATTGTTATTCATTCTTTGCTAGTAAATATTTTGTTAGTATTTGAAATGAAACATAAAATTTCATTTTGAAATTGATCTTTTTCTTTACTAGTTTAAGTTTTATGCAAAGAAAACTTCCCATTATATATTAACTTTTGACTAGATTTGTTTTCTTTTTTTTTTTTTTTTTTTTTATCAAAATGTTCACGTTGTCTTTACATTATGATTGTAGTGATTTGAACAACTTACCTTTATAGCATTGACCATTTTCTATGTGACTTGTCTCTTCATTACATGGGTTATCATCAAGAATTTCTTATCCTTTGTAGCTTTTAACAATGTTTGTTTCCAAGTCTTTCTCATTGTATGTTCAAGCAGTTCCAACTAAGTATAAGTGACATTGGCAATAATACACACATTACTGTCTCTGGAATAAGGTCCAGATAATTAAAATGGAACACTATTGGAGAGTGGGAAACTTGAAAGAGGCATGTATCAAAATGTTGGTCAGGTGCACAACACCATTTTGGTTGCATAGCAAAAAAAAAAAAAGATTTTTATGAATGACATGACAAGGCTTTTAAGAGGTTATGAGAAAATGAATGGATAAAAATTTATTAAAAAATTTTATGACAACAAAAAAAATTAAACGGTCTTAATTTTTTTAACATTCGTAGAAAGTTTAAAACTTATTCAGAATATATAATCATTTCGAAGATTACTTTTTTTAAGGAATGCACGTTTTGGTTTAGGATGTCAGACCTGCTCAGACTTGTAAACCAAGTATCTCCATATTTCACGTGGTTGCTGGAACTCTTGGTTTTCGTTTCAACTGCATTAACAAAGTTGCTTAGCTAAAACTCCAAACACAACTGACATTGAAGAAGGGACCCATAAAATTTCTACTGATTCCTTGTTTCTCTGACACACTCGGATGATAGAATACATTTCTTGAAACCTGATTTGTTATTCCTGCTTTGTTTTCAAACATTAAATCTCATGATTTGGAATTTGTGATAATAGATTACTCACCGTGGGATAAGAAAATATAGAATACAGCTGGATCTTTTACCAATTCGAATTAATATACTCATTTTGGTTTTTATACTAATAACATTATAGCATTTATACTTGGTAATTTTCTCAGAATTTCGAGCTGAAGCCTTTGTTCAATCTACAGTGGTAGATTGTTCTCATTCTGCATTTCATGCTTAGGGGAGATAACTCATATCAGTTAGGGTCTTGAGTATGACGGTAACATACATCCAGCAGCAAGGCCTCTGATTGGGAGGTTGTGAGGAGCATGGAACCACCTCTTAATTGCTGTTCCTAGGTCCACCCTGATCCAGAGTGGTAGCACCTGTTAGGGTCCCAGCTATGGGCAAATAGTTAACCTCCAAACTGGGGTTAAAACACTATAAAAGTATAAAAATAAACTTTTATAGAAAAATATACATTTTTGAATAAAAAATATTACCAAGAATACTTTTCTGAAGGAAAAAATTCTCATAACACATTTTGAAGGGAAAAAAATTATTACCAGCAATACATTTTTGGATATAAAACTAGAAAACATCTTCAGTTTTCTAAAATAAAAAAAGAAATTTTTCATCAAAATCTGACTAAATCAACCTTTTCACTATAACCGAACATTAAAAAAAACCTTTAAAACCCTACCTTTTTGGCATTAAATAACCCACAGAGGTTGATATGCCATTAAACAAAACTGAAACTCATATCAGTTAATACTTTCTGATCTATTTACCATTGTGTTGCTCATTCATGATTCTTTTCCCTTTAACCAGTGTATAGGACTTTTCCCATTACTCAACTAAAGGATTGAACTCATTACTGCCCGAGTACCAAATATATTTTAATTAACACATTGAACAATCTAGTGGTGTAATTTAAACTTAACATCTGTACTCAGGTGGTGAAATTTTTAGTAATCTTTCTTTCTTAATCAGGGGCTCCAAAATGGTTTTTATCCATTTGCTAAGAATTTGTGAGTACCTAACGTGTGTGTGTGTATTTTTTTTTTTAATCTCATTTCAGCTGTTTTATATAAGGTTCATTAAGAGTTATGAGGATCACTTTTTTGCCAAGTTTTGAAACTCCTTAATTTTTATTTCATCCTCTATATTAATATTTAAAAATGAGTTAAGTGCTGCGTCAAAACCTTTTTTTTTTCTAGTATTTTGTTGTTGAATGAAATGGAAATCAAATTTACGATAAATACTTTTGTTTCGAATAAATATATTTCTAAATAATCCTGAAGCTGATTTCAATACCATATAGTTATACTGATTTCTTTTTTTTCTTTTCTTTTCCTTAAATATTTGATTATGTGAGAATCAATATTTTTAACATTTTTCTCTTAGTGTTTCTGAAAATCTAGTCTCTGTAATGTGTGTTGTGGTGTAATGGATATCAGCTCAGAGAAACCAATGCTGAATTCCAGTCAAATTTGTTTCATTCGCTTACACATAAATACTCTTGGAAAAAGTATTAATCCCTCTTTTCTCCCTCTAGCAATGGATTCAATAGCAGGACAGATTGGATTCTATATCTTTGGTTGGCAACCAGTCTATTGCAGAACATAATGACAACCTACTGCGGGGAAATCTTCCTAGTCAGTCATATCTCAAAAGAAACATGATTGCTCAAGTGTGTAACACATACGACAATTAACTGACTGACTGAGTCTCTATAAAAGAAGAACTATAAATAACACCAAAACGTAAACTGGTTAGCGATATTCTAAATACAATTCATAAGGATGTTTTCGGGCATTTGTTGGTCTCGAGAAACCTTGGCTCTGTGTCCAAAGAGTTATGCTTCAGCTGCTGATGACAGTGCAGCATCTGTTATGGCTGTACAGGCTGACATGGGCGTGACTTGATTACAATGAATGCATGGGAAGGTGCTCTCCCATGATGTCTTGTTTTCTTTCTATCAAGCACGCTTCTTCCCAGCAGCAAACCTTTGTTTCTCCCCTCCTCTTCAGTGTAAATTGCATCTCCAGTGTGAGTGATTGTTGGCGATGTCTTTCCAACTTTAGATGTTTATGTCCCTTGCCATCATGTCCCTTTTGCAGGCATCCTTGAAATGATGATGAGGTCACCCTCTTGCTGGTGGTCAGTTCCCCATACAGAAAGATTTTCGGAATTCTCCCATCTGACATATGGTGTACATGCCCAAGTCAGTGGAGTTGACACTGTCGGAGAAGGGTGTATAGGATGTTAATGAACATTTGTAATATCAAAAAATTCACCATGTATTTTGTTTATCAAATATTGAGTACTTAAAAATATATTATTCTACTCTATTATGAAGTAGTAGAGGTTGATTGAATTTTAGCCAGTATTGAATTCTTGTCAACATACTAATAGAAGATCTAGCAATTGAAACCAGATCAGCATTTGTTCTTGTAGATGATCTTACAATTAAAATTGAATCAACATTTGTTTTTTCTCTGTCAATGTTCTAGTAGAAGATCTAGCAAATGAAAGCCCACATCTTGTCATCATTTAAATGATACAAAACTTAATTTTATTTAATTTTTTTAATATTTCAGAGAACAATTTGGTGAAAGAGATCTCAATGCCACAGTTGAAGCTGTTCGAGCCATTACAACTCTATTACAGGTACAATTAGCATCTTTATAATTAGTAATAATACTTCTAAAATCTTGAATATCAATAGGTTATTAAAAATTTGAAAGGGGTGATAGCTCTTGCTTTACAAAATTCCAGGTTTTTCTTTGGCAAGGTGTAACAATGTATCACTGTTTAAGAAGTGCACTATTTTTAATCTCTTCTATAAATTATTTTTTGTGAATGTTAAATCAAGATCAGTGAAATATTCTTATGAAACCATTTTTGCTCTAAAAAAGGAAAGCCTATTTAAATTATTAGCCTTTTTTTTTTCTTTTTTTTTTTTTCTTTTAAATTGCAATCAAAATGGAATGTTTCATTATTTATCCAACGTAATGACTGGACATAATGTACACAGTAACTAATAGAGGAACAAGTAGAAATATAATGTAATAGTACTTTTATTACTTTTTTTTATTAAGCTTCTACTTAAAAAGAAAAGTCTTTGCTATGCTAAAAAATAATTTGAAACAATACTTAACAGTAATTTTTATTTTTTTTTATTTTTTAAAATGAATTTATAAAATTAATGAAATCAACAAACAATACTAGATCCTGAAAGTGAGACTCAATATTAGTTGTAAAAATCACACTAGTTAATTGATCTTTGACAAAATATGAAATGGCATCAGGCTTTCATATTTTTGTTTTAAAATTTTTTCAACCAATATTAATTTTGCTTGAACAGAAATTACATGACAGTAAAAATAAATTCAAAGATTAAAATGATAAAATTACAGAAAATTTATACTTCAGTGATTAATCCTTTATTTTCAATATTGTATCAATCATGTAACACATTGATTTAGAGAAATTTTAATAATAACCCATTCACTTCATTAAATTTACTAACTCCATTTAGAATTTTTTTTTGTTTTTATGAAGATCAAGAAAGGTAGATCAGAAAGTTATAATTCAACTATTAGCATAAAAATTAATTTCTCATTTTATGAATTCAATGATTTTAGCTACAATGGGTAAAAAAAAATGCTTTTTAATTGTGACCTGCTTTGTTTTCTTAAGTTTTTATTCTGAAGGATAGACTGAAAATTCAGTATCAGCTAAAATTGATTTGCTTGATTCTAATATAGAGGGTCTGTTAAACTCCTGCTGGGTTCACTTTATATATGGGATGTCAGTATTATTTTCATTTTTGTGTAAATTTAGATGACAATTTATCCATTGCACCCGGTACGTATAAAGCAAATGGCATAAATTGAAACAAGAGTAATGTAGATTGCATTCTAACCACAAATTGTAGGTTGGGACTGTCATAATCTGGGAACTTACTGTAGTCAACTTTTTTACTTGGCATATTATCTATTGTAGGGTCCATTTGAGGTTGGATCTATGATTCTTGGTATGGAAGGAGTAATTGGTGTCCTGTTGTCAATGGCAAAGAGTGACAATAAATTACATCAGGTAAGTAACATATTTATTTTTTGATTCACTCTAAACTAGAACATATATTGTCTTAAAATTATATACTATTTAACTGGAAAATTGCTACCATATGAATTGAAAATCAAAATTATTAGATTTAGTTAATAAATTTTAAACTGTCAATCTCTATCGTCGGATATAATTGTTTAAAAAGATTTGTTTGTCTATTTGTATGAATCTGTAAACTTTGTTGGCACTTGTTATATTATACCCTTACGTTGCATCTCTCCTGGGTTAGGTAATTGAAGTTGTACACTGTAGTTGGTTGAATTGTATAATTGATAATATTAACACACTTTAAAACTAGAAGCTATAATAATTTACTTACTTCAGAATGGATCTTTGGCAAGATTTGAAACAGATCTTCTCATTGCAGCTGATCTCATTTTATCTCATGTACATTGAAATGGTGTAATAGCCCTGAATGCTTCTGACAATGAAAAACTATTGCAATGAAAAAAAATATATATATATATACAAAAAAAAAAACCCTTAAGAGATTGGAAACTTTTAAATGTATTGTTAGTGTCATAAAATTATCTATAGTTGCTAAATGGTTTTCTTTAATTAAAAATGCTTTTAACGGCTCACATAGTTAAGTTATAAAGATGTGACATATTTTAAGGCTTTTATGATCACATATTTATTGATTTTAAAGTTGGGAGAAATGTATTTAAAAACGTTTCTTTCCCAAAAGTTAATGAGGTTTGCAGTTTGCAATAGATCGATATGTTTTTACAGCTTATCAACCTTTTGTGGGTTGTTTTAAATCCAAAATGTATTTCTGATTGTAGAAGTTTGCTTACAGTTTCTGGTATTTCTAAGTGGTTCCCCTCTAAGTCCTGACTGGGGTTAGAATTGCTTAACTTTAGTGATCAAATGAGAACCAGTGTTTTCAGCATGATTTAA